>JAOBYH010222080.1:0-10034 GCA_025403525.1 Umimayanthus kanabou | reverse complement strand
CGTGTGGACGGTAGCCGTATTCGGAGAAAAAAGTCTCCGTTTTCCAAAGTACCCGGCTACGTGTGGACGGGGTCTAACCAGCAAAAACATTTGGGCCAAAACCTTGAACAAAAAAATGTACAGGGTCACGGTTTGTTCAACGTAAAACAAAGCAGCTTTGTACACTCCTTTTGAAGTTTTTTGAACTTCACAACCAGTTAGTTTTATTAACTATGTGCCATGTATGTTGGATCGTGAACTCTTGCTCAGGATGAGCAAAGGTGATACGGAGCAAGAGCAAGAACCAGTTGCGAACAATTTTACAAATCTAGATGCTTAACGCGACCTAATAAGTACTGGAAACCTCGGGAAAACATCAGCAAGAATTTGTTGAGTCTTGCTGTAATCTTTGATTTGTAGTATCTGTAAAAAGGAAACTTTGTTACTAGTAAATTATCTGAAACTGATCTTCCAAAACAACACTAGTAAAGTTATGTATTACGTTTTTGCTACACATTTTTCTAAAAACAACTCGGTGACATTTGTTTACCACGCCAAGCACAGTTACATTGAACAGATGTATTTGGAAAAATCAACAGCAGGATTTCGCTGTTCAGAAAGTTCATGCTGGCCACAGATAGCAAATAATATACAAACATACACTGAAATGACTGTTATGTGCATGAGTCTACAACTACAATTCTACAAAAAGAACAAACTGTTAAAAGGTACATTTGTTTTCGATATATTCTAACCCAACAATAGACAGAAAGAACTTTGGAAATCAGCAAGCTTTTGATACATGTTCGGGAAAAATTCGACAAATCAAAGCTTATTTATATAACATACTATCTGAAAGATACACAGTCACACGCAAACTAAAATATGTAATATTCATTTGATGAAAAACACTGAAAGACGAGTATTCGGAATGTTCTGACAGAGAACTAAGCCAGTAACGAGGAGTGCATCATGATGTACAGATGTCAACGTTATGAAGAACCACCCTCGATAGAGAAATCCGGTATAAAAGAGAACAACATGGTGTATAAGATTAGAGTACAGACTTCGATATTATCAATAAACAACTTTGACAAAGACATCCAGCATTAAAGAGATCATCATAAGACTGGACAACAGGTTACAACATTATAGACAACGGACTTTCATATAGGTAATTGGTATCTGAACCTGTCAACCCTATGGCTATTTTAGATGCTTGCAGTCCTAAAGTGTTTATTAATTATTATTTAAAGAACTTTAAACGCATTTTCTTTATTATCTGACACTATTTAAGTGAAATTTTTATGTATAGAGAAAGCTGTAAATATGTTTAATCTAAAGGAGTAAGTAAAGGTTGCTGTTGTTGTTGTTGTTGTTGTTGACTTCGCAGACAAGTACCAGAGTTAGTAGGAAACCACAATATTATGAACAAGCAAGGTTGACATAGAGGTCCAATATTAAAGAAAGCATTGATTATAAAACCCCGTCCACACGTAGCCGGGTATTTTCGAAAACGGACACTTTTCTCTCCGAATACGGCTACCGTCCACACGTAACCGGCGTTTTCGGGCACCGAAATCGGAGGATTTCAAATACGCTCTCCAGGGTGGAGATTTTTGAAAACGGAGATTCATTGTATTCGTGTGGACGGGCGAAAACGGAGGTTTTCAAATACGATGACGTCATGCCTAGGTTCAAGGCTCGCTCTTCCGCACATACGATTCGAAAACGCTACATGTAGACGCAGATTTTTTTAAATACGGAGAAAAAAATCTCCGTTTTCGAAAATACCTGGCTACGTGTGGATGGCCAAATACGATTCAAAAACGCTACGTGTGAACGCAGATATTTTTTAAATACGGAGGAAAAAATCTCCGTTTTCGAAAATACCCGGCTACGTGTGGACGAGGCCTTATAAGATTAGGTAACACGCTTCAAACATTATATGAGCATCCAGCCTTGGCAGGGGAGTCATGAAAAGAGAAGGAATCATGATATACAACAGCAGATTATCTAGAACATTGCTAGCAGCCAAAAGAAGTCGAGTATCAGAAGTTACAGCATCATGTTGTATGTGAGCAAGTAACGGATTAAAACGTTATCTACAACCAACCTTGACAACGAAGTTCAGTAATAAAAAGAACAAAATGGTGTACAATGTATATATAACTAGGTAACAAATTACAGCATTATGGAAAACCGACCTTCTGATTGAAATAACAATGAACAACCAATTTCGCCAGAGAAGTCTAGGTAACGAGTTACAACATGATGCATGGGCAACCGACCTTGGTTGAGCAGTATTTTATCCAGGAGAGCATCACGGTGTACATAGTTAGATAACAGACTACAAAATTATGAACATTCAGCTTTGTCAAGGGATTCGAGTAATGAGAGAAGCAACAAATCTCCAAGTTATGAACAACCAAACTTTACAGAGAAGTCAAGTAACGAGGAGAGAATGATATTGTATCAGATTGTGTAACAGGTAAGAACCATCCCTCACAAAGACGGCAGGCATCGAAGAGAGCCTAGCATCATCAGGAAAATTTTAAGTAAGCTAGGGAAACAGTCTGCAACATGTTATCTACAACTAAGAAAACAACGAAACTTGACCAAAAAAAGTCTTGTAATATGGTGATAATTATTATGTTTTGTGCAAGACTGGATAACAGTACACAACGTTTGATTGATTGATTGACTGATTGATTGATTGACTGATTGATTGATTGATTGGTCGATTGATTGATTGATTGATTGATTGATTGATTGATTGTATATAACCAACCTTGACAGAGAAGTTCAGTAAAATGGTAAGAAATCGCGAACTGCTCTCATTCTCTGATGATGAAGTTTTTGCCGAAAACCGTTTGGGTTATAACGATTTTAAGAATTTTATACAATATTTAGCCTTTTATTCTAACTTCATCAATTTTAGAGATTATTATGATATTATGGTGGGAATTATTGTGTGCAAGATTAGACAGCAGTATGCAACGTTTCATTGGATGATTGTCATTGATCGATTGATTGATTGTATATTATCAACCTTGACAGAGAAGTCCAGTAATATGGTGAGAAATCACGAACAGCTTTCATTCCCTCATGACGACTTTTATGTCGAAAACGCTTTTAACGATTTTAATGTTTTTAAGAAACGTTTAGTTTTTTATATTGACTTTACCAATTTTAGCGATTATAATGACGTATGTAATCTTACACATAATATTTCTGACCATTAACAATATACAACGTTTAACTGATTGATCGATTGATTACGTACTACCAACCTTGACAGAGAAGTCCAGTAAAGTGGCAGGTATCATTGTGAGAATTGTTGTGTAAGATTAAATAACAGTATACAACTTTTAACTGATTGACTGATTGAGTGATTGATTACGTACTACCAGGTATCATTGTGAGAATTGTTGTGTAAGATTAAATAACAGTATACAACTTTTAACTGATTGACTGATTGAGCGATTGATTACGTACTACCAACCTTGACAGAGAAGTCCAGTAAAGTGGCAGGTATCATTGTGAGAATTGTTGTGTAAGATTAAATAACAGTATACAACTTTTAACTGATTGACTGATTGAGCGATTGATTACATACTACCAACCTTGACAGAGAAGTCCAGTAAAGTGGCAGATATCATTGTGAGAATTGTTGTGTAAGATTAGATAACAGCATACAACTTTTAACTGATTGACTGATTGATCGATTATGTACTACCAACCTTGACAGAGAAGTCCAGTAAAGTCGCAGGTATCATCGTTTGATTGAATGATTGATTGATTGATTGATTGATTGGTTGGTTGGTTAGTTATACATAACTAACCTTGACAGAGAAGTCCAGTAAAGTGGCAGGTATCATGGTTGCCAGCTTGGTGATACCGAGGAACGCAAGCACGCGGACATGTTCTTCGCCACTCCCCCACATACGCACCAGTCTCTGAATATTGTAGTGGAAGGGTAAATACAACCATTAGACCTACTTACTTGGAGATGATGATTACAGTTTGCTGCAAAATAATGTTCAACGTACAAATAAATCCAACAGCTTACAAACCAGTTTCTTACTGGTTCCACCCATATCCACATATGTCTCTGGAAACACCACAGTTTTAGTTATGTGTGCAATTTCTTTGATTTCGAGTATCTGCACTTTTCAATCATGTTGTTAATGGCACTGAAGTACACAGTTTAATAAAGAATACAATCTTCATTACGATTATTTTGGAATTTGAAAAGTAGTATAAAGGATTCGTAAAATTGATTGTTTCTGGATTTTGTACTATTGCGAATCCAATTCCTTTAATAATTTAAAGAGTTTCCTAAGATCTTAACTGAGAAAATTAATGCTCCTTTGGTCGGAAACTTTGTTTAAACTCCATCTTACATTTTTGATGTACCAGGGGATGAAAACTGTGAAAAATAGCTGAATTTAAAAGTTCAGTGAGCGTAATAAAGTAATCTGCATTATCTAAGATGAATAAAATGACAGTAGCCCAGCTGATTGACAGTACTCTAAATACAACAGTACCTTGATGAACGCTCGGGCAACTTTAGGGAAGCATGCATAGTAAGGGCACAGCTGCTGCACGTGCCGCAAGATAACACACAGCATGCTCGGGGCTACAAGGGTCCGCAGCAACTGGAAAAAAAAAGAGCTGGAATAAGAATTGTATTTGAGTATATTCGAGGTCGCTACATCTGCAATGATTTATCTTTCCATCGAAACAAAATGATGGAGTAGCTCTTGACATTCACACAAACGTCAATTGCATCCACACAGTTTTCCTTGTATACAAGGTTCCCCAAAGCTTACAGTGTATCTGTATCATCCATGACAACTCATAGTGTAGATTTCATTTGATGTGTCTCGTATACCCAGGCGAGTTCAATTGTCAGATGTTCAAATAATTTCTCTTTTCCTTTTAAATACAGTCAATACTTATTATTTTATTGAATGAAAAAAAGCCGATTGTCAAAGAAATATCAAGAGACTTGCAAGGGGAATTGTCAATAGGCAAATCATACAGAGCAGTGACGTGGCATTATTTCATTTGTATTTTCATTTTTTGTTTTTTTTTACTCATTGTTTACTCTATTTTCTTAACCTCTCTGTTGCAACAAACATAAACCAGCTAACTGTTTCGGCATGCATGGACTCTGGCAACTACAGTTAGCTTATACCAAATATTCTGAACATACTATCCTTTTTATTTTTTCAAATATTGCAGTTGCTGGTACTAATAAAACATTATTGTATTGTATAAATTGTATTGTATTGTGATGGAAGCAACACAGCTGACGAAACATTGTCCATCCTTACCTGCAACACGTCACTCAAGTACCATTTGACTGACGTTTTGATTTGCGGCCATTTCTTGCTAGACGATGGCAACACCCTAAAAGTGTAGAAAACAAGTTCGTCGCCAATGCATTTCATTGAAATTAAGTATACGTGGAATACACTAGGTTTTAGATAAATAGTCCGGAAACTTTCACAGGTTCGTTAGCTCTTTCAAACAAGACTTCGAACCCTCATTTAGGAAAATACGCAATAAACAGCTTATTTTAGAAAGTATTCCTGTTAACAAAATATTGTTTCACATGGCTATTAATGGTTCTAAGTTCAAAAGACCAGAAAGTTTGATAAATTTGTGTTGTTGCACCAAGAAATATTCTAGTTCCATTAGTTTCTAGTTAGCGATGATGGAACATAACTATAAACGCAAAAATGTAGTCCTGAACTAAACACAGCAAATCCTTAAACAAAATTTCACATGAGCGATCATTGTCGCAATAGAAAATCCCCCTTTTCACACAAACATTTCTGCAGGATTTGTACACAAACTTCGATTCTACTTACCATGAATTGCCATGGCTTAACATTACAATCTAAAACTGTTATAAAATATATGGATCATGAAGCAGTTTAGCATGAATTAATAATAAAATTTATTAACACACAGATCAGATTTACCATGAATTTGCATGACCCATTTTGATAAGATTTCTTAAGCTTTCATGCTTGGAAATGCCATGACCTGCGCTGCAAACAGTCAGGGATACACTCTTGCTATTTGCCTTTTTCACTATGACTCAGTGAAAATGGTGGCGACGGTTGAGATGGTGATGGTTGTGATGGTAATAATGGTGGTAATCAAAGTGGTTGTGGTTTTGGTAATGGTCATAATGATGACTATGTTGAATGCTATACTTCACACTAACCTCTTCCCATGCTTGCTGTGAACTGTTCCAACATGGCGGTGAAGGAGACTACAAATATTCTTCAGACACAGCTGAATGATAGCGTTGAAAACTGACAACAATAAATTACGAAAAATTAATGTGTGAGTCATGTAACAGCTACTAAAATAACTCCAGTCAAACTCGGCGGTGCACTGAGTTCGGTATTTGGTAAATTAATTTGATTAGTACTACAGAAACTGAATTCGGAACTCTAGCTTTAAAGACGTGATTGGTTGGTTTCAGGTAGTAGTGTACGCTGTGACTTGTTGGAATCTGTTTAAAAACACAAGTAGGTTATGAGAGTGGTTTATGTCAAAAAATGAGCCAATCTCAAACTATTCAAACTTGAAATCCAACTGCCACTGTGCAAAATTTAAGAAAAGGGCATGCACGCAAGGAACCCCTTTAAATGTGAAACTGAATCTAGTAGGAAGGTATGCATTCCTATATTAATTTCATGTAATGTTATACTGGACCATGTGAGGATATCAACCAGGTATCACAAATGGATCCAATGCAAGAAGATCATCTAGAAAGTTGATCCCTGGTTCAAGTCACAAGTTTCACCTGGAATATAGCACAAGATTCTAATGATGATCGTTTTCCTCACCCGTGTTTCCTTCTACCCTGTATGCTAACGTTTTCTCTGTCTTGCTTTCATCTCCAGCCTCCAATGCTCCATGGACTGCGGACCTAAAAGCTTTGGTGACTTGCTTCAAGGACTGTAAATTTTGCTTCTATAAAGTAGAAAGCAGCACTTGAACTAAGTACCTCAAATTTGTCAACATCAAGTGTAATATCCACTTTACAAACAGTTAAACAGTCGAAACATACTAACTAAATAATCAAAAAGATTTACTAAGGAATTCAAAGGTATTGTTTAGTAAGAGCAAGTCAATTGGCATTGACGCACTTCGTGAGCAGGTCATTTCGTCTGAACTTTGTAAAATATAGAATTTTCAGACAGATCTCGAAGGGTTGGTGGGATGCTATAACCCCGCTCTGGCTTGTCTACTGCACCTTTATGCTCAGGACTGTCTTAAATAAAACTGTTGTCAAGCACAGGTATGTCGATCCCATGGTCTAACAATGACATTAGACTCGCAATCAGATCTCGCAGGGAAGTTGATTGCAAGTGGCGCTATAAACTATTAACAGTAGTAGTATTTTCTCTTTGCCGATCCAACTATAGTAAACGAAGAAGACAAAACCCCATAGCTCAAGTCCGGAGGATCCTCTTTGTAGCACATATCACACCTCAACAGGTCAGGAACGCTCACATAGATTCAATTTTCCACAACATTCTGTAACCAATGATTTTCCACGCCTGGATTTGAAATGATGGAATTCTATTACTTTCCAGTTCTTCTATGACCCGTATGAATCTTGTCTTACAAAGTGCATCCCTGGATAAAATGAGGGGGGTCCTCTAAAGGTTTCATCCCTGGATCAAGTCAAGGAGATCATTAAGGAGTTCATCCCTGGAATAAGTTAAGGCGATCCTCTGGGGTGTTCATCCTTGGATTAAGTCAAGGAGATCCTTTACGGAGTTCATCCCTGGATCTCGCCATGCTCCTCCAAGGAGTTCATCCCTGGACCAAGTTAGGGGGGATCATACAAAGATTTCTTCTCTTGATCAAATGAGGGGGACTCTCCAAGGGAATTCATCCCTGGATCAAGTCAGGGGGATCCTCTAGAGAATGTTGAACATTCCTGGATCAGGTCACGCTCCTTTAAGGAGTTGATCCTTTATTAGATCAGGGGTATTCTCCAAAGAGTTCATCTCTGGATCAAATTAAATGGATCCTCTAGAGAGTTCATCCCTGGATCATACTATGTTTCTCCAAGTAGTTCATTCCTGGATCAAGTCAGGGGGATTCTCCAAGGAAGTTCATCCCTGGATCAATACATGCAAATGCTCTAGAGAATTTTAACAGCCTTGGATCAAGTCATGCTCCTCCAAGGAATTCATCCCTGGATCAAATGAGGGGGATTCTCCAAGAAAGTTCATCCGTGGATCAAGTTGAGCCCTGGATATTAAACCCCGACGAAGCTCATCTCTTTGTCCAAGTCAATTATTGATAAAAGTACAACCTGTTCCCTTCAAGCCTGGGTCAACATCCCAAGATCAAGTGAAGATCTAATAATCTGGGGATTACATTTACCAAAACAAATTAGTTGAAGGAAGTGTGTCAAGAGAATGTCTTGCCCCAAATCAGAATCACATAGGGAACAGGTATATCCCTAATAATTTTGGAATTATTATGCATACAGGATTTGTATTACTTATTTCAATTAATAATCCTGGTCCATATTATCTTAATAATCAGCAACCCTTGGACAAAAGTATAAAAGATCCTGTGTCAGAGGTTTATCTCAAGAACACCTTTCTGTATTACCTCATATGTCAATGTGATTCAGCTAGTGATAACTTCCTTCAATCCTGGTTATATGTGGCAATTCATAGTACGATCTACTAGGCCATACCTTTCTCTTGATCAAACTAAGATCGATCATCTTAATCATGTTGGTAAATGTAAGATTTACTCACATGATGCTTACAGGTGTCTGGTAAATATTCCAGGAAATACACTCTTTAACAAAACTGGGATGTCCAGTGTTCTCGCTAGCTGACAAACTGAAACGGTACTAGTATTCTAATTTACACATCATTAATATTCACTATAAATATTAATAAAATAACTAATTACCATTCAGTTTATGCTGTTTTAATAGCAATCATTCGATTGTGCACCAAAAAAATCGAAAATATCAAGTGAAAACCTAAAACTTCTCTGCACTGTATTACAATTTTACATTATCAAAAGCCACCAAAATGGGTTTTGTGATGAGAAAACAACATGGCACTGCACAAAAACAAAAAGGTGCCGAGAAAAATGACTAGAACACTGTAGGATCAAGATAAGTACATGTAGATGCTTATATTCAAGTCTGAAGTCATTGATTTTTATGACAAAAGGCAATAAATTTCTGAATGAGACCTGACGATTATCTGGAAGGTATTTCATTTTTGATATTATTCCTACATTACAATCAGTAATATATATTATTTACCTCTAAACCAGCCTTCCATTTCTTTACCATTGCCATAGTCACCAATTTGCCTTGTCTTTTGTCAGCATTTGGCATTTCATCAGTGACATCATCCTGGTCAGAATTCTCAGATTCATGTGCCTGGTAACAGAACAACAAATAATTGGTAGTGGTGACTCTGATTTCTCAAAAATACCTTTTTCAAAAATATGACGAAAAAGTGTCTTAGGTAAGGGAAGAGCTAAGCCCTGTCAGTGATACAAATGAATCTCAGAAAAATGCAGCAGAATATTTCTCTGCGCATCCAAATAACTATTTTTGGTTCCCCTTTCCTAAATATCTGGTTTCAGCACTTTGTGGAATTTCCAGAACTGCCAGGTCAAACAGAAGCAGTGTTCTCGTCAGGGCAAAACAGAAGGGTGAGCTCTGCCCTCCTGTTTTTTCACAGCGCCCTTCTGATTTTTCAAGCACCCTTCTGATCTTTTGAGTGCCCTTCTGTATTCTTGTGATTCTTCTCCCATTTTATGCTGTAAAATTGATAAAAATAGCTAGATTTTGTTTGTTCAGACAAGAAATTTGACCTCAAAATGTTTGATTGTTCAAAAGCATGAAATGTGACAGGAAGCTGACAGTTTCTATGGTGACTTTGGTCAGCCAATCAGCTAAGCAGCCGCTAGTGAAGCCAACATCAACGCAAGGAAATATGTGACTGTCCATGCGAAAACCTGTATAAACG
>JAOBYH010221858.1:0-10036 GCA_025403525.1 Umimayanthus kanabou | reverse complement strand
ACCCGTCATATACAAAAAACATTTTATACAGAATAGTTAATCTCTACTTTGTCCCTTCGACAAATATTATAACATTTGTGTCATTTTCAAATGCGAACATTATTACTATTATAATAAGTATTAATGTTAACAAGATTTTTTTGCTCAGATCTTACACCGCTGTTTAATACAAACCAAATTCCGTCATAAGGTCTATCAACAGAATGCCAAGAAAAATATTTTAACACCAACTTAAGTATCAATCAGGCACTATTGGAAATCTATAGCAATTATTACATGCACTGATGTAAGCAAGAGAGCATGCACACTTGAAATGTCTGTTTTCAGTCTCCCGGAAATATGTCGTGACACAGGTTCCGACTGACCAGGTACCTGTTTCCTGCTTCGCTTTGTAAAACTCTGTTCAGCATTCGTTTATATCCCCTTCGCGTTTTGGCTAGCAAACATTTCTTGATCTCTTCTCGCTACTGTATGCCTATATCTTCTGCCATAACCATTTCAGATTTCTTCGATCGATTCGAGTTTGGCAGCGCAGCTGGACATGTAGCGGCGTCCTTTCGAGTTTTGCAGGGTAATTTCAAGATCACGAAGACCGCACTGTAGATTGAGTGTGGTTGAATGATGACCAAACGGTAATACTCTTGTTTTCTCTTCTGAACTTTTTGTGTATCACTCTGCAGCTGTATGGATTCAGTATTTCAGAACCGTTTTGGCACAGAAACATGCGATCAGATATAGTCATGCACATTGCTGCTGACCAATATACTGCGTGTTCACAAAATCATCTATTGCCAGCTAGAAAGCTAGCCAGTCCAAAAAACGACTTTGGAACTGGCATGGCTTTTCAGTCGTGCCCAAGCCTACTCGATCAGATTGACCACAGGAAGCCCGTCACGATTAGTGTTGTAGACAACAACGTGTTGTTCAAAGTTTAAATGTAAATGTTCGTGGATGATCGTTAAAATTTAGAACTCGTTCAGTCCTGATTTCGGATGCCTGGGAAGAAATTTCTACTTAGCTTTTTGCTGTCCGTGTCAGTAAATATCAGTACGTCAGGATCGAAATCTTTAAAAAATAACATTTCAAATCAATAATCAAAGCATCATTGAACCGGCAATTTTATTAGCCAATAACTTGCTGACATTTCTGCATGCGATATACCAGCAAAAATCCTTGATTTCTGCCCAATTTCGTGGTTTGATTTGTCACAAAATTAGAATTGTTTGTTTTCCAACTCCAGAAACAGCACTTTTTAAAACAAACAGTTCACAATTCCAGAAAACGTCAAGTCCAATACTTAACGCTGGTTGGCAATAATTCCCGTTCTTCCCTCCGCAGGCCGCTTTACAGCCTTTTCATTAGAGCAAGTTTGGCGAATCCACTGTTTCCTTGTTCGTGCCCGATAGAAATTCTGGGTAATCTGAGCATAACGGCGAAATGGAGTCCCGCCCATCTCGATTTTATAGTTTCGAGCCACAAGGACTTACTGGCAAAATATATGGTGCCCGTTGGCATCTTTGGAAGTCAAAAGTTGCCAAAATCACCTTAGTAGGTGCTAGAATCCATTTGCAGAACGGCCAGAGAGATGTGTTCACTCATGGTCTGAAATCGTTCGCAACACAAGCTTTCGGCGTCCCATCCATCGTGAAATCACCTCTCACTTCTGGTTTCTTTCAGAAGATTGCCTCTACCCACCACACTAACTTTATGATGCAAGCATGGGGGCTTCTCAAGTGGAAAATGGCTGGTTTAAGCGTTCGTGATCGTCAATTGGAAAAAACGCCGTGACAGTTGCTGACGTCATCAAAAAGTCTGAGCCGTGAAGCTATGGAAACTGCGGTTAATCTCACGAATGACCTTTTTTTTGAAGGGCAAAAATCTAGTTCCTTTTCACCTCCCAAATCATTGCAAAAAATCACTAAATCCACAGACTGCAAAGAGTTAATATTGCAGCACGACATTTGCAATAGCCACTAGAATGCAAAACAAATCCAAGTGTAGTCACCCCACGGAGGGGGTACTCGACCAAAGTTTGGACAACGGGGTGCCACCAGGTTGTAAAATCATGACCGTGTTTGTGACAAATATTGAGCATTACCCTACTCTCTTACAGGGTTCATAGGGTCCTTGAGTTGTTGAATTTGATTTTCATTCTTCAAGGCCTTGAACTAGGATTTTGATTCTTAAAAATACTTGAAAATAGAACTGTAGAGTCCACAGTCGCATCTTTGTTACTCAAAAAGTAAAAGCAGACAGCATGAAAAGCAACTACCTAGTAAAAATATCACGTGTGAATGCTTTATCGAAATTTGATGTCACTTCATGCTGGTGCCTTTGGAGAAAAAATCCTTAAAAGTTCTTGAATTCAGTGCCTTAAAGTCCTCAGTTAAATTCAGTACTTCAAAAGCGCACGAACCCTGCTACTTACATGGCCACAACTGTAATGTCTTACAAGCTTTTTTTATAAGAACCAGTAAATTTTGGCCGAGGCTCGTTGATCTTAAGTTTTTGCAAAATTTGAGCCTCAATTGTTCTTAAATTGTTCTTGTTTCCATCATGTCAATTTGTATGTATTAACTGCAGACGCTGTTTATCACAGTGTTCCCAAGAAATATAAAAGAACCATTCACTAGCAGACAAACTCATCGTGACTGTCATAAAACACTTGCGGTACAGTTTTGATTTTCTTCTCTGCTCACTCAGTGTTTCTAACTGCAGAAAGACCCGCATTGAAACGTCACATGTAATGACGTGATGTGTCGTATTTTTCAATAAAAACTTGCAGTTACATTTGCATCTGAATCCGAGCCTCAATTGTTCTTGGCTTGTTCTTAATTTTTGGGCAAATTTGAGCCTCGTTGTTCTTATAAAATTGTTCTTATAAAAAAAAGTGTGTACCATATTGGTTGGCATGTCGCCGTTTAGCCCATATATATAGAAGTACTTCCTCTGTCATATAACTGCAAAATGTTTTCCCCCTTCAAATGCCACGCAGTTTTAAAAGTTTGCGCATTTATATTTTGCAAAACTTTGCTCTGATTTTTCTGTTTACTAATTTCACAGGTTTTGGGGAAAAAAGGAGTTGTAGAAAAGGTGGAAGAAAATGGGTATACATCAGTGGTCGTCCGAAGCCAAACCTTAAGTGTCAGCCCCGCAGCCCTTGTGCTAAGATCTTGTGAGAGTGAAAAATCTTCCAATGAGGACACAGAAAACACAGCAAGCAAAACATTTCTGGAAACATTATTACAGAGCCAAGGTATCACTTTTAGCTAGATTAAACGGTGCGGTTTTTTTGACAAAGCTGATTAGATAGCTCGTTGTAATATTATTTGAGCAATTTAAAATGAACGAGATAATACTTATCAAGATACTCTATAATTACCGACTGTTAATTTGTAACTTCTCGATAAAGCTAAATTTCTGCGTCACTTTAACATGGTAGTTTCTCAAACAACCTGTTGCTTGAAAAGGCCATCGCAACGCTCGTTTGAAGCGCTGAAACCTCAATTGTTTTCATTTTAGTTTAAACCAAACGTTGCTGAAATTGTAGAGTACTATGAAGAAATATTTGTTTTGCAGAAACCTTGAGGAGACAGCTGTTCAGCGGCACAGATCACAGATTAACTGTTGTAGAAAAGGCTGTGATTGAGAACAACTTTGATTCAGTAAAAGAAACAATTGAAAAGAACCCAGCAGAGGTATGAACTAACAGTATACTTGATTATGAAGATGGCAAAGTTGCATACGGTTTTCAACGTACTTAGCTTGTAAAATGCTTTGGTAAAGCACCAAACAGTTGTGCAACAATGAAAAATACAGGCCACTTGGTACTTCTTAGTAGAGTTAGGTATTGAGGTACCGGTTAAATTTTGCAACAGTACATGTACAATACAATATTAAGACTTCCGTTTGAGCTACACTCCCAATAGAATAGACCTTAGGACAAGGCAAACATAATTTGCATTGAAAGAACAGAGCAGAAATAATTTATGAGTTGCTTTGTCAGCAAGTTCTTTAAAATTGAACTCTCCATACGAAAATGTTAAATAAAAAACGTAAAGTATTAAAAAACCGGTTTCATCTCACGGTCGCGCCTGGAACCGAGAGCAGTTTGTTTTTTATTTTACTCCGGAATGAATTTTTTGTTACTAAGGGTGCGTTCGATTGACCCTATTCCATCAATTCCAGAATAAGACTAAAACTTCAAAATTCTCTCCTGATTCACAAAACAATCAAGTATCTAGTTAAAAGTAATGACTGGGGCGAGAGATATAACTCAGTTGTGTTTTTCTTCTATCTTGGCAGGAAATGTGGCCAATAGATTGAACAAAGTTTTTATTCTGTTTATTTCTATTCCGGAATAGAGTCAGTCGAATGCACCCTTATTTACTTGCCAAAAATCAAAGTAATACCGTGGAAGTGTGAGTATTCACAAGCCATGCCGTTCGTACATGTTTTGGAAAAAGTTGCAGAAGCCGAAAAGGAGATTCCGAGAAAGTTACTGCTGCAAAAGAAGATGAGTGGAATATATCCTTCGATACCGAAACGGTGAAGTCACCGATAGCCGACCGTTTCAATTGTTTATATGGCTTGATTCCGATTGTTTATGACAGATTAACCCTATCCGGCCCAGGTGGGTGCCCGCGGCCCATATCTCCAAAACGATTGAAGATATTGGAATGAAAATTGGTGGACTAGTAGAGAATCACAAGCAAATTAATTTGATGTAGTTTAATTGGCATATGACGTCATCATTATGTCATAATGACGTCATAACTGCCAAAATTTCGGGTTTTTACAAAATCTTGCTGATCAGAAACACAAACGTTTATAAACGTTTCTGACCGCGAAAAACAACAAATAAATGCTCTAAATCGATAAAAAGCACAGACGTTAATATACATGACATACTTATAAGAATTTTAGTTTGGCAATTTTCAACGTTTCAGCTCTTTAACTTTTAAATTTTCACACTTTCTACCTTTTGTAATTGTAATTTTTTCCCAATTTCTATAATATAATGTAATGTAACTTCGCAATTCGCTTTGTAGCGCGACGATTTTATGAATAAACGCCTATTATTATGCATGTTTCATGTTTTAGGGAAGTTTCAAAGTCCCAACCTCGCATTAGCTCATAAACTGTAACATTAATTATTTTTTCAAATTCCTTGCATTAGATGCCATTAATGTCGTTCAATCTTTTTTGATTTGTTCCCAACGTTTTCAAATATATATTTACCGGAAAAGCTTTCAGTCTCGCACAGTACAAAAAACATGGCCGCCATCCAGGATTTTTAGGAAGGTATTGCGCAATACCTATGATGTCACAAATCACGTGCAAATTAACTTAGATTCCAAAAACTATCCCAAGATTGACTTTAAGACTAAGAATTACTAACTGTTTTAAGTATTTCGTTAGTATTTGAAGAAAAAGACTAAAAAAAGCATAATTTCAGAAAACATGGTGTCGAAATATGTGTTGCCATGGCAACCAATGATTCTACTAACAAAATTTTTTCCATAACCTTGTTATCCACCGTGGCTTTTCCGTGAATATCAAGAAAGTTCTCGATGGTTAGGTTTTAGAAATCCCGCCGCACGAAAATGTATATACGTTTATTTTGTTCGCGTATTTTGTTCGCGACGGTTTGTTCCTGCCCCCCTAAATTTTGCTACGAGCACATTTTCAGATTTGGTCGCGACAATCTTCTTTGATTCTGAACAAAATCGCCGCGACCAAACTTGAAGATGTGCTTGTGGCGCCAAACAATACCAGTTAACACTTTACTCTACTTTTTGTATCACTAAATTTTCTTCTGCCTCACACTCAGGTCTAGTCAAGTTCTTTCATATACTGTGATAGTTTCTGTTAATTTAAGTTCTGTTCTAATATTC
This sequence comes from Umimayanthus kanabou, assembly GCA_025403525.1. Taxonomy (NCBI): domain Eukaryota; kingdom Metazoa; phylum Cnidaria; class Anthozoa; order Zoantharia; family Parazoanthidae; genus Umimayanthus; species Umimayanthus kanabou. The sequence continues at coordinate 4,139 of JAOBYH010221858.1, read as the reverse complement.
ACGCAACAAAAATTGATGGAAATCATAAATTGGATAGAATTTGAGATACGTTAGTGGCCGAGGTCAACCCTCGTATTAATCTGTAACCATTTTAGAAACTCGTGGAGTCCGACTGATCTCCTTTCAATTTGACTGATTTTTATGACGTCCAAAAGCTAAGACTTTGACCACAATAAGCAGTCACGCCAACTCTGTCTCAAGTAAAACGAAAGAGTTGACAGAAATTCTAACCGAAGTCGGGTAGCGATGAAAAGGATTCGAATTGCCTGGTTATGGACAAGGGAACAAGTTTTGAAAGACACAAAGTTAAGTTTCACTCTTGGTTGGCCGTCCTTAGAATCTCGAAAGACATTTTTGCTCGCAAATCCAAAGTGTCACATAAGAATTAAGTAGGAACCGTTCTCAAAAACAGACCCGCTAATGTTCCTAAAAAGATCGAAAGGTACTGAGTTGCAAAATGTACCATAGTGTAAAATAACCCCACAAATACGATAGAGAAACACTTCAAAGAAAAACAAAACGTCTGTTACAGGAAGAGCTTGTTTTATTCGCATGGTTAAAGTTATTTATAAATAATAATATATCGTTTTAGGAGCATTCTATGAAGCTCGATGCTCATAGAATCAATTGACGATTGACTGTAAAAAATTGAATGTGATTAAAACTGAAAAGAAAATGTATTTCAAAGATAGCTTGCATTATCAGATTTTGTTTTGCAATAAATTTAAAATCGATAGAATGATTTTGGTACCCCCCAAATTAGAAATTTTGAGTAAGATATTTGTTACAAATTAGACATTGGCTGCCTTTCTTGAAGTTTGCTGGATATTGTTTTGATTAAATTAATGATGCTTGGCTTAACATATTTTGGGCATACAGAGTTGTACTTATACTCAATTAAAAATCACAACGAAATTATTTTTAACTCTTGAAAAATCGTTTATATGTTCACAAGTAGTACATTCGTTCACGTGCCCACTTATGGAATATCAAACTGTCAAAGTTCAAAAATATACTGATTAGTCATTTTCCAGGGAAACTCTTGGTCGATACACCTCATGACAAAGAGGTAGTAGAAATAGAGTAGACCAAATTGGTGTGTAGTTTCAATTATTTGCAGTTCTAAAATTTTTAGGTGTTTTGAATAACATGCTTCATTACAATATTTTGGTTAGGTCAGTTTTTTCAATTAATACTGTGATGTATTTGTTTTGGACAGGTAAACACTATGCACAATGGAAAAACGCTTCTTCACCACAGTTGCCACGAAGGATTTTCAAAAATAACTCTTTTTTTACTGGAACATGGAGCTGAAACGAAAACAAAGGTTGTATTAACTGTGTTAAATATTAATAATTTAAAAATTTACTCTTCTCAGATTTTTTTTGTGTTTAACAGCAATTCAATTAACCGCCGATAGTAAACTGTAAAGGTATAGTGGAGAGCATCTTTCGTCTATTGTTTCCCCTAGGATATAATCATACTCCAGGACCCGGTTGTTCAAAGAGGGGATAAGTCTTATCCCAGAATAGATCACGCTATCTCTAGGATAAAATTTATCCCGGGGTTAAATTGCGTTGCTCGAAGAAGTGATAAATTTATCCTTTGGATAAATAGCGCAAACCCAGGGATAAAATTAACCAAGCGATTGGGCAGGGTTACATCCTTAAATCCCGTTGTTTGTTTAATATGAAACGCTGCAGAAAACAGTTTTGTCGTTATTAACATGTTTCTCAAACAATATTAGCTTCAGTAATAAGAGCCTTTTTATCACAAGGAATTAGAAAGGAAAATATAACAAAATGAATGAAACATAGTTTATTAAAGTCTATTAATTAAGTTGCTCTACATTGGCGGAACGTTTAAGCAAGACAAAAAGTTAAAACTAAACATACAGCGTACCTCGATCGACTTTAAACAGTGAACTAAATCCTCGGGGGGGGGGTTATCCCATATATTGGCTATACGGGTATGTGCCGCTGGAAAGAGTATGGTTTTCAAGCCATTTACTCTGGGATAGGGTCAATTGGTCTAGAATAGAGTCCCGTTTAACGGGATCGCTAAGCGGACAAAAATTGTAATAACAAAAGATTAAAAGGCTACTCTGGTATAGGGTCACAAAATTTGCAAAATTTACTCTAGTAAAGGGTAGGACTTTCGCGAACCCAGCGGCACACCCCCACCCAAACTATATGGGAGTACCACCCGGGACTAAAGCATAGTTGATAGAACTGTTTGTGAAGCTCAAGAAACTATACAAATCTGCCTTGTTTTACAAGAAGTCTATACAAATCTGCCTTGTTTTATGTTGAACAAACCCTGACCCTGCACATTGTTTTGTTTTACGTGTGAGCCCAAATGTTTCTACTGGTTAGTTGTTCATTTGCGTTTCAATACCTTTTGTGTTTTGTGCACGGTGAAGGCCAACGAACAAAAGAGACGGAGAAAAAAAAACATACAACAAAGAAACTGGCTGAGTTTCGTAACCAGTTCGTTCTATTAACTAGCTCTCAGAGTCGATCGCCTGACCATGACACATCTTTAAATTTGCTGACTATTGTAAGTGGATGTCTGTCCACTCGCAACTTTAAGACTCAACGTCAGCGATAGTAACTAATAAACGGCACCGGTCGGTTTATTCTGAGGGCGATCGTCACAGAATTCCTGCCAAAGGACAAAAGAGCGGGAAATTGTAATGAGTGACAGCGCGCGCGCTCGCCATTGTTTGCCGCCGTTTTTCCGGAAGTTATCGTCCTTGCTGATGCATGAATTGTGGAATATATTTTGTAATTTATTCCAGGAATAACTATCCCAGGGACAACTTTTCTTATTCGTCGTTTGAGCAACAGCATTTTATCCCCGTGTTAACTATCCCTGGGATAGCAAATTCATCCCTGGGTTAGTACTATCCCAGCTATAAATTTTTTCCTCTCTTCGAACAACCTTGTCCTGGACGTTAATTTCTTAAAGGCACCATCGCTTGCAAGAAGATGGCAGATATTTTAAAAAATATCTGAATCTGTTCAATTTTGGCGTGCCTTAGCCTTACCGTGAAGGTTGAGGAGATTTGACCTTTTATAAATTGCAAAGAACTGTTTATTGGCACAATTAAAACAATTAGTAACAATTTTTCCGGAACGTTTAACCTTAACCTTTAACTCCTAGTATACTTTCGTTATATATACTAAAAGCAAAACTTCACTTTTGAATTTAGATTTTGCTTTCCTTCCTTCCCTTCATTTGACCTCGCAAGTTCATGATCGGCAACTGGTCAGCTTTTTTCTAAGTATTGGCGAACAAGCAATTGCTCTTCTACATAGATAAAATGACCTTAAAAAGTCTAGATGATTTTTATTTCAAAAGGAAAGCATAAGTCGGAAAATCGGTTCACAGTCTGCATATTGAATGGCGCAGTCAGATAAACTTGCCTGACATATGTTTCTTGTTTTGTGTAAACTAGCTAAGTCCTCGAAAGAATGCTCTTTAATACTTAACTTTAAAATAAGGGTCAATTAATTTCGCTTGACTGCTGTCATTAAGGTGATACCAAGTTTGCGTCCTCTTCCATCACTCACTGTTTACCTCGGTCTTCAGTCAGGAGATTCCCAAAAAACAAGAGCACCGGACTTCTGGAAAATCATTTGGCAAATCTTCTTTTTTAGGTGACACAGACTACACTGAATAAAATAATAGAGATAGTGTTCCACCTTTCATCTTAAAATACGAGCATCTTGAGAAAAAGTACATAATTTGGGAACATATCAAAATGAAAGCCAGAGCATCCACCATACAGTTTTCGAAACAGAAAGCAAGAATGAAAAAAAAAACTTTATGAGTTCTGGATTCCCTACAGAAACAGCAGGAAAAACAACCCGCAAACAACCAGCTAAGGCCCCGTCCACACTATGCCGGATAAATTTGAAAACGCAACTTTATTGTTACGGTTAGGCCTTCCGTTCACACTAATACGCTTGTATCCGCATAAAAAGATCCGCGAATACGGAACTTTTTGAAAACGCTTTCCAGAGTGGAACAATTTGAAAACGAAACTTTCTTGATTTGGTGTGGACGGAGAACTTTTTGTATCCGCAACTTTTCGAATACGCTGACGTCATTTTGTCATATGATTTATCTTCCCA
>JAOBYH010221747.1:0-10036 GCA_025403525.1 Umimayanthus kanabou | reverse complement strand
ATTTAAAAGCACCACAACGAAGTGCATTAAAGATGCGAGATGTTGACTGCAGAAGCATGCTTTGCTTGCAAGAAAACCTTGCAACAAGGTCAAAGCCCCGAGTACAGGCTACCGTGGCAGCCTCTTGTTTTTTTTATTTTTTGCAGTCTGTTTACACTACTAATTTTGCTGAATCTCCGCCTCGTCGGGCAACAGCCACCATCTTGAAAGTACGGGATTCTCGGTTCTACAAGTCGTTCATACACAAACAAAAAGCTACGAGAAACGAGCTTACGAAATTGAAAGGCAAAAAGGAAATGATAAAGTAAAATTTCAGGGATGGTTTAATACCACCCTAAAGTCCCTGTGAAAGACTGAAGCATGTCACAATGAACAGTACACAGTGTCTGTCATACCTTGTGGCTCCAAAGCTTCACTGTCCAATCAAACGACGATGTCAGAAACAAGTTGGAAAAATCAAACTATAAAGGAAAAAACACAGTAAGATGAAACAATCTTTCAACACTATAGCGATAAACGCAGAAAATAACAAAAATCAAGAACATAAGATTTGAACCCCCAAGTTCCTGTTGCTAACCGATATTAGTACATATACATGCTCCATGTCCATTACTGGATTTTTTTTCTTGTCAGTATCACTATCGGTAGGTCAAGTTTCAGTAAAGTAAATGATCCATGCTTAGCGTGCGCTTCTCTCATGCCCTCCAACTTCCCAAGTGCATCCATAACTCAATAGTCACAGCTAAATCATGGACCATTTCTTTTAGAACATTGCCACTGCCACTTTATACAATATTTATAAGAAAAAATATAATACACATAAGCTGATAAAGTACAAAATTCTTCTAAATAGTTCTGAGCATTTTTATTGGTTGAACGCAAGCATGCGATTTAAATATTTAGATGCACAAAAAATTGCCAGCTACATGTATGCTCTAATTAAAGTTACACTGCAAACTATTGCACTGCCATGATATAGATGAAAGGAGTCCATTTATCTGCCTGCCTATATTTGAATCTTTTTCACAAACTCATTATCTAGATTAGTCCATACCTGTCCCGTTGCTGTATGAGTATCAATCCCCGTGACTGGTCCATGGTGACCTTCAAATATATCACTGATACCAGCTTTGCTGCATAGACATAACATTTGGTATTAATTAAGCATATTGACTTGATCTACACAAGTGACAAATAGTTTAGTTTTCTTAAGAACCGACAAACCTAACTGAACAGTATTGTTGTAAGACTGCAGTACCGCCCCACGGTAACGTTACATGTCTCAAGGGATCGAGTCTTCGAGGCATCGGGATTCCCTCGAGCAATGTAAGACTGCAGTACCGCCCCACAGTAACGTTACGTTCTCAAGGGATCGAGTCTTCGAGGCATTGGGATTCCCTCGAGCAATGTAAGACTGCAGTACCACCCCACAGTAACATTACGTGTCTCAAGGGATCGAGTCTTCGAGGCATGGGAAATCCCTCGAGCAATGTAAGACTGCAATACTGCCCCACAGTAACATTATGTGTCTCAAGGGATCGAGTCTTCGATACACTGGGAATCCCTTGAGGCAATTATGCATAATTCTAAGTAGTGCCCGAACATCCCTCAAATCACTGTGTTTCGAGTCAATCGATGCACTTTCCATAGTTTTTCCCCCCTCTTGTTAAAATTTGCCTCGAGGAAATCCCAATGCCTCAAATACTCGATCCCTCAAGGCATGTAAAGTTACCTTCGAACGGTACTGTACCTTTTTACTAAATGTTTCTATATTATTTACCTTCCATGCCGGCATGCTGTGTACACAGAACCTTCCTCACTTCCAACAACAAAATTATTGACATCGCCAGACAAAAACGACAGGCAGGTAACTGCGACGGCCTTTGACTGTTTGTACTGCAACTCCATGCTGTCCTGCAGGTGAAATAATGACATAACTACAGTTTACCACATGTACAAGCCGAACAACCGCTGCAATTTACTGTTGATTACCAGTAACTCAAACCTTCAACAGAAACAGAATAGCAAGTTGAGACGTCAGGGTTTCGAGCTATTGGGAATTCGATTTTGCTAGGAGAAAACAGCAAAAAAACAAAAAAGACTTGATGGGAAAGTGAAATTACATTGTATCGGGAGTAAACTGTCTTACTGATATCGGTGTTATATGTCAGGCCTTTAAAAAAAAAATCTTATTAATGTATTTACTATACGACTAAGGAGAGTTCACCATCATCATATCATGTTGTTAATAATTACCAACCTGTGGCTGTGACAGCATGTCGAGGCTCCATGAACACATCTTACCATCTGTTGACACACTAATAAGGTTGTGTGCATTCTGAGTGCCGACTACATTAGCAGAGTACACCGGGTGCTGCAACAAACAACATACAAACTGTCAGACATTACAAGTGCTATGAATATAGCATGGTTATAAAGACTCTCCGTATAATCAAGCTAATAACATCTGTATCACGACTGGATGGTTGAATGCAATTACAGTTTTATTTACCACATTTGATATGATCAGTCAATGTATACAGTAGAACTAAGTGTAGCCACAATAATATGCCAAACCAAAACAACCCGACCCCTGCCCTCCCTGGCTAAAAGCCCACCTTGTTTTTGCCGTTATCAACATTCCTTTCTGTCTCACCAAAGTATGTTATAACAGAAAAAGAATCAGGTTGCTTAAACACTAATACCGGTATTATGACTTGTAAGAACATCAATTTCCTAGCCTCCACTGCAGCCTGTCAGTGGGAACTGTGGCTCACAGGGGGGCCATAAATTGAACCACTTACTGTGTGACCTGTGGCTGACAGGGCACATGACCTGAATCACTTACTGTGTGAGCTGTGACTGACAGGGGGGGATGACTTGAATAACTTGCTGTGCAAGCTGTGGCTGACAGGGGAGTCATAAACTGAACCAGTTACATGTACTGTGTGAGTTGCGGCTGACAGGGGGTCACGAACTGAATGACTTATGGGGTGAGCTATGGCTGACAGGGGGTCATGATTCGATGACTTACTGTGTGAGCTGTGGCTGACAGGGGGGTCCTCTGTACTGGTGTTCGCTTGCTGCTTCTGTTATCCCACAGAACAATCTGGCCAGAGTATGTACCTCCCACAATCAGGTTGGGGTGAAATCGTGCAAATGTTGCAGACATTACTGGAGACTAGAAAGACCGAGCATTCAAAAGTTAGTCTAAGCAGGTTACTAAACACACTAATAAAACTATGGCACAAACACCAATTAAGGTTGATACTATAACTTGGTTCAATCTTCTATGAAGTACAATGTAACTAGCATTTCTGTGCTGTGAAAAATTGATTATAATAATAGATTGTATTGTGTTGTACTAATTACTTGGGCAGGAAGGCGCAGAAATAAGGTTTCAGCTCTGTTTTTTTTTTATTCTACCATTTTTTTCACGTCACTATTGTCTAATACATGTGTTATGCAAGTTCAAATTGAGCCCGTGATGCTAAAGGTGTCTCGGTAGCACAGTGATTAGGGCATCAAACTTATAATCAGCTGCCCCAAGTTTGATTCCTGGTGGGCATGTTTTGAACTATTTTTCCCTTTTTCTCTTTTTTTCTTCTTAAAGTGCCCATAACCTAAATATTTTTACTTTCTTATCTGAAAGTACACATTATTACAAGAACATCTGTGAAAAAATGTTGCAATTTGAACAAAATGCGATTATTTTACGAATTTTTAAAAACGTTGAAAATTGCCACCATTTTGGCACACCACTCGCTTTTGTCTTCTCTTGTTGACAAAGGAGATATGACGTCATGTGACGTATATTAAGGAACACTTGGCTTCAGAAGTGTGCAAACAAGTGAGAGTTTTTAAGATTTCTTCGTATTTAAGAACTCAAACAAAGACTTTTATCTGACAACATTGTTGTTTTCCTAAAGTTGTTTGGCGTGAACAAGGCAACGCGGGTTCCTGAATTTACGTCACAGATATCATGTGTGAGCCTGCCAGCCTTATTGATCAGCGGAACGGGTTGACCAAAAAAATATAGACAAAATAAGACAAGATAAGAAAGAAAAAAATTTTAGGTTATGGGCACTTTTAAGTATATAGAACTTTTTCTCTCTCTTTTTTCACTTCAAAATGGAGTGGTATAATATCAACAGAAATCATAAATGGTTGCTACCGTGTAGCATCTATTCCACTTCATGTAAGTTGGTTCACATTCCCTTATCAAATTATGTATAAATTGTAGACAAGTAGTGAACAAGTGAGATTGAAGTATATACTGTTTCAGCTAAGTTTTTAAAAAAAATAGTTACTAAGTATACTGCTAAGCCAGATAGGCTATTTATATAACCTGTTATAAATTTTTGTTTATTAATCGATTTGCTGTCAGTATTGTACTGTACCATGTATTTTATATTATCATAACCATATCATTACTTCAAGAACATATCATATATTAATTATCATAAAATAATTTAATTATTGATCAATTATATATCATCATACATGTATCACGTCACACTGATCACACTTCATCCTACTCTATAATATCAATCATGAATATCATAATTTTATTGTATTGTATCATGTCCTATCAAATCACATAATTTACATTGTATTGTGTCATATTGCAATGTATCATATAATTATATTACAACGTCCCAACTTCACCAACCTGGCAGTGGAAGACATACTCAGGACTGGCCTTGTTGAACTTCAGGTTCCATATGAGGGCCACACCGTCAGGCTCATGGGGGGCGTCTTCATTGTTATTGTATGAAGCCACAAGCAGTTCAGGGTACTGTGACACAAGGGGAAGGTCATAGCATTCTTTTTTTCTATTATTCTATTTAATCAAACATTGTAACAGGAATACTGGCTCATTCATACATAGTATAAGATATAATTTACAATAAATCTGAATACTGTGTCTTGTTTTAGATAAAGATAATAAAGAAAGACTTTAATAGCATGTCTAAAACATATAGAAAATGTAATATGTTGAACTCAAGGAGAAAAGAAAGCGACATACTCTTTATTAATATTACACGTATCTTGAAGGTTGGCGAAGAATCCTTCTTACCTAATATTGGGAGGAACATTGTTTGGCACATAAAGTGTTCATAAAAATTAATTAATATGCATAATTCATAACTATATGTGTGCCTGCTATTTAACTGTGTCCATTCTATGGTGTACTACTATGAAAATTATTGCAAAACTAATTTCTGGAATTTTCCAAAAAATCACAATAACTAGTTGCTGCAGTGAATAGCACTTTAAGGCAATTCTTAATTATACCTGTGATGACCAGTCTAGACAAGTGACAGTCCTGTGCCGCGACCACCTCTCATCATAGAATTCCCGACTAAACTTCAGTTTGCCTATCGCCTCTTTGTCTCTGGAATTCAATTAATAAACAGACTGTTTTATTCACACATAAAACATTTTCAACTGCAAAACAATATTATTATAATTATGACTGGGTTTAAATGACCTCCAAGTGCTGTACAAAATTGTTATGAATAATAAATTATTAATAATTGTGTAAATTCTCATGAATTACTTCTTTCAAGTTGTGTTACGTGTATCTTAAAGAGATGACAAAAGAGCAGACATAAATTCAAAGAAAAATGCTTGACTTAGAGCAGTGACACAGAAAAGCCCACATATAGATTTATGTGTGTCTTCTACAGGGCTATTGTGTTAGTACATGACTGTTTAAATTACTAACAGTCTACAAAAATATGAACATGAACAGTCATGTGTGCTGGTGTGTTTGTGCTTGGGTTAGTTTTGCAGCAGGAAGCAGAAAATAATGTTCAATATAATTCTTATACACTATCATACATAATATTTACTGTTACTGACTATCGACCAATTTAAGAACAAGCTTTGGGCCCACCTACATTGTACTGTACACCGTGACTAAAGACACTTTTTTGACTATTATTTGCCATTGAATTTTTACCTGTAATTTATTTCTATTCACCATTACACCAATGTATACATGTAATATTTATAATCACACCAGCACCTTGCACTATCATATCCACACGAATCGTCTGTAGAGACGGAGGTGCTATAATTGGAAGAAGCAGCAGCAGCAGCAGCAGCAGCAGAAGAAGAAGAAGAAGAAGAAGAAGAAGAAGAAGAAGAAGAAGAAGAGGAAGAAGAAGAAGAAGAAGAAGAAGATTTATCTAGTCTTAACATTTCATTGTTATTTTGGTCTAGATTAACACCTTGGGGCTCCTCACAAAAAATTGCTTAATTTTAGAAGTAAAATTATTAATAACAATAACAATAACCTTTATTAAGCAAGGGTGACACCTATTATTATAAAAGTATTCTCCCTAGTGGCCCCAACAAAGTTAGTACATACTGTATGGTATGTGTGTATACTATACACAGGAGGAATCCCACAGTGATGGTGTAGCGGTTGAGGTTTGCATTACTGTCACACTGCTGTCCACACTAATGTCCCAGCGGCGACAATTGCCACTAGTGTGACATCGGTGATAGTGACAGTATTGTGACTTAACTGTGCTGTTACAGCAGTGGCCCAGATAGCACTGTGACAGCGATGGCAGCAACATTGGTGTGTCAGCGATGTAAACTGACAACGGTGCAACAACGATGACAATGACAACGCTGCAACATTACTGTGCACACTAGTGTGGCAGTGGTGACTACTGACAGCGCTGTGGCAGCAGTGACACTGACAGAGCTGTGACAGGAGTGACAACTAAAAGCACTGTGAAAGCAATGCTGACATTAGTGTGACAGCGATGTGCACATCACTGTGAAAGTTGTGGAAAACTGACAGCGCTGGTACAGCACTGTCAGTTGCCATCACTGTCACACTAACGTGCACATCATTACCTCAACACTGTCACTACCACTGCTGCACTGGCACTGTCCACGGTCAGCGCTGTAACATTACTATCAGCACCATCGCTGTCACAACACTGTGCTGGTTTTCGCTGCCACAGCGCTGTGCTTGTGTCTAACCGCTGTGGGATTCCTCCTGTGTATCTTCCCTTAACCCAAGCACTACCATCTTGCTCCTCATCCTGCGACATAAATCTTCACCCTTAAAACCAAAATCCTCAACAACACCTGTAACCTCACTCACCTATCCAGATCCTCTGCCTCTGCACCAGAATAGTCAATAGTGAAGTCTGCTGCCTCTCCCAGTACTCTCTCCATCAGCCGAGTAGCTTTATCAAAGAATTTTCCAAATTCTTGGGAATTAAGGATCTGTTTCTTTTGTTCGTCACTGAGTTCAATGACTGGGACTGTGAACAGAAGGAAAGTCTTGAATCTCGATACTGTATGTGGCATCTTCAGCATCACAATATTTGAATTAATTAATAGTAAGTTTTTAGGCGTTGCCTCAACACCTTAGTGAACGGCTATTTTTTGAGATTGGAATTTTCCGTGCTTCCATTTTGTGTCCAGTACACTTTTTGCCTTGTGCGCATGTGCTTTTCTATTGTTTTCTCTTGTTGTTTGTGTGTTGAGTTTCTCTTGGTTAAGTACTGTCATTGTTGTTTGTTTTTGTTTTGTGTGTCATCTTTGCGCATGTGCATTTTGTTTCTTGTCACTGTCTTGGTTACTTTCTGTTTGTCTAGTGCGCATGTCCAAGCATTTGTTCCCACTCTCTTGTTGTTGTGTGCTTGTGTGCTATGGTAGTTTTGGGTGGTATTTATGTACCTCACGCCATCTAGTCTTTTGGTTGTGGGTGGTATATAATTATATGTTTGAATTTTTTTGGGGTTTTTTCATGTATTCATTGTCTTTTGTGTTTCTTTTTGGTTTTAATGGTTTCTATTTGTATTTTTATTTTCATATTTTTTTAGTTTTGGGTTCTTGTTTTTTGTCTGATTTAATTTTTTTCTACCCTAGCATACAACATTCTTCTGTCTGTTTTTAGGTTTTATTTCCTTTCAAGTTATCTTCGCTGGAGATAGTCGATTGGCATATGTGTGCAAGAAGTATTTGGCTGTAGGTTTTTGTTTACTTGACTTTTCTGTACGTATTTTTCCTTGGAGGTTTGTAGTCAGAGTATTCCATGCTTTTTTGTTTCTTTGTTGTTTTGTTTTTCCTTTGGGATGACCATGTGACGACTGCTCTGGGATTTAGTAACAATATTACTGAGGCCTATATTTTTAGTTCCATTTTCTGTGCTTCAACTTATCGTATCAAGTTTGTCTTTGTGTTCTTGTTTGTTTTGTTTAGCTTTCTGTTTTGTCTTTATCCATAGTTCGATCTTCTGTCATTGATCATACTAATGTAAGGATGTTGTTCTTTTAGGTTGTGTTTTGGATGACTAGGTGACAGCCATTGGGACCAGAAGCTAAGTTCGCTGGGAACGACGGGAAGGCTAACTTCTTTTACTTCTTCAAAACCAAAATGTTTTTGAGAATGCTGCTTTGGTTTTGGAAACCTGGAAAGGTTAAATTTATGCTTGCTTTGAAATCTCGATCCCAAAAGTACCACTTTGCCCTTTTCTTTGGTGTGCGAACACTCCAACTGTTTTTAGCATACAGCTGTCACAATTTTAATTTTCCAATCCTGAACAAACAAACCATAAAAGTGTGTACGTACGTTCCAATTCTTGGTTCATGACTGATAGTTTGTTCTCCGATATTTTTTAGCTATATTCAGATATAGAAACTTTTCAATTTCTCTTTCTCTTTGGTTGGTACTAATGGACAAGTACTTGGATAGTTGTTAGTTTTGGTTTCGCAGGACTGAACACATACATGTCAAAGTTTGAAGTGTACGCTTTGTTTATTCTTAGTTTCGAAATCGCAGGGACTGGGAAAGCAATTAGCACTTTTTCTGACATTTCAATTTTACTTTTTTTCTGGTGCATTTCCTCTGCTTCCCAAATGCTTTCATAATGTTTGGCCCTTTGTTGTTTATATGGCAAAAGTCACGTGTGAATCAAGCTAGTTTTGCTTTTCTTAAGTTTCTTTTTCTATTTTAATCGATTACTAACTACTTTACTGACAGCTTGGTAGGACAAGGTAAACAAACTGTTCTCTCAGTAAAATATTATTAATGGTTTACCATTATAAATCTAAACAAGCAATTTATGTCTTTTGTTTTTTTCTTTGTCTATTATAACTAATTCGTAACTAGTTGATGGCAGAGCTTGGTAGTACAGGTTAAACAAACACCAATTGAAAGTAATTCTAAGTTTGCATTGTGAAGTTGCATTCGTGTTTTTTGTTGTCATAGTTATCCAACACTTTTTTGGTAACTTGACAGTGGCAATCTAATTTCTTTTCTTTGGTTGTCTTGTTTGGTTTTTTGCTTCAGAACCAAAGCCAACTCTTACACACTATATGAAGAAATCTAGTGTCCCAACTACACAGCAAGAGTCCACAATGCAATATTTGCTAATAACTATCAAAAGAGAAGGGAAAAAAGCTAGAAGAAAAAGGGGTAGAAAAAAAATGGAAAAAGGTAACAACCATTTATTAGACAAAAGTGAGCCATAGAAAACCAATACAGGCATTACGCACCAAAACCGAAAATGACACCCTTAGATCCCCCAAAAAAACATGACTGGGAGAAATAAGTACTATTGATGATACACATCAAAAAGAAAAAGCCTAACAAACCAATAGGCGTAAACAAGAAAAAAATAAGTCACTATTCCTAGACCCACAAACAAGACAGACAAAAACAAAAAAAACTCAAAACAACTAGTCAAAACTACCCCAAACAAAGACACAAAAGGCAATTATATCTACTACATGTACACCATCAGGCGCTATTTTTATTGAAAATTTCCACTTGGAGATTCCAAGAAGTTATAATGAACACAGAACTCTTCAAGCCTAGGGGCCCCACTCACATAATTATTTTTAAAAAAAACACAGGGATTTTTTTGGGTTTTGTATCTTTCATCAGCTAAAATCAACGATAACATAAGCACAATTTACTGCTTGTGAGGGATTTTTTTGGGTAGACAAATTCTGACATTGGGATTTTTTTGGGTATAAAATAGGAACGTCTGTCAGAG
>JAOBYH010221636.1:0-10037 GCA_025403525.1 Umimayanthus kanabou | reverse complement strand
AGTTGAAATTCTCTTCGGCATGGTCCATTAGTTTTGTTTGTACTCGCGGAATATTGTACCTCCGGGTTGCTTCTCTTGCTTTCACGAGTCGTCCTGCTCTCTTCCCTCTATAACATGGCCAGAGTTTCTTGCTTAAGTTGTTTATAAAAGTTCTTGGATAAGTTAAAACCATTTTACAGCGTTAAGTGATGATAAAATTGGAAAAATATCGGAGACTAAAAGACTAACGGAGTGCAGCCATCCACGGCGCATACAAGGTGGCGGGGGATTTAAGTTTATCCCTGGTAAAAAGTTTCCTAAATGTATTTTTCTGTGGTAACAGCCAGAAAAATGGTTCCTATCAGCATCTGAACACATTTAAAAAAAGTTATGAGTAAAAAACTATTTGTGATAAGTCAATTTGGTGTTCTACACGTCTGAAAGCTCATGCCTTTTGGACATTCAAGCAGCTTCCAGAATTTTTCACTACTGCCTCTATTTTCATTGCCTACAATTTGTCTTATTTTCCAGAAGCCTGGTACAAACAGAGCTCGATTTTAGAATTGGTGCATTGCCAAAGGGTTTTGTGTTTGTGAGTTGACTCAATGCGCTTTGTGCTTTTTTGCCACCTATAAGAAAACTGCGACAATTGAAACAGCTGCTTCCAAATGAAAGTGACAGTGCAATAAATCCTAGCTGCTTGTGGAGATGTTAATAAAGCAGCAGATTCACGTTTGTTGGCAAAACGTAAGGCTGCTAGCATTTAAACTTAAATGGTGGTGTTAAGCAGAAAGTAGGGGAGATGAAATATCTTTTAGCTCACATGGTTATATACCATATTTCCGTGAATGAGTGCTTTGCTTCTATGAGAAATGAAAAGCAAAAAATATGAGCAGAAGGTTAACAGTTTTTATTTTGAAAATAAAATTATTTAATAAAATAATGTCCGCCAAACACCAAAACTCCAGGCATAAAGTGTAGAGAAAAAAACCCAAGAACCAATAATTGTGCCATTTCAGGAGATTTCAGAGTGCATGTCCACTGTTCGGTGCCCCCTCAATACCCCAGGGCATCAAGACCCTGGATCCCGCAACCCGCGCCTGACTGGAGACCCAGCTGCCATTGTGACGGCCCTTGCTGGCAGTAATCAAACGAACGACGAGGAGATTACTGGAGATTTTCCAAGAATGTCAAGTGAGAGCTTGCCATTTCCAAAGAACAGAAAACCTGCGAATGTCACCTTTGATAAGACCTTGTTATAGTTTATTAAGAATATTCAATGCTCTAGCAAAGTTTGTAATGTTGAATCTTGGTACAAAGCGATTAATGATGCAGACAGAATGTTATGTATCTTCTGTAGTTTCTATGTTAATCAGCTGGTAATAGATATTCTTGCATTTCTTGTACTTTTGAAGATAATGTCCAAGGAGAGTGAGGGTGAGGACCTTTCAAGTCTGAACTCAGACGATGATAATGAAAGTGCTTTTTAGAATGAATTTGAAAACGTTTCCGCCCCAGGACAACTGTCCTCCTTTCACAGAAGAATTAACCTTTGAACTAATTAGTTTCTCTGTTCCTCTTTTATACCTCTTTAACCCCTTCTCATAACCATTTCGGCATAGTGTTGCCACCCTCCCTCCATATTCGCAACAATGTTATTTTAACACTATTACTTTGAGCTGAAGAAACGTGCCACCTGAATGATGACTTAATGGTCAAGAACATGTTTTTATTAAAATCAACTTAAAGTTAATAACTAAAATATAAGTTTCTTACTTATCCTAAGCCTCAATGTGCTTTTTAATCTTGGGCCTCAGTTCAGTCCATGTGTTCGTGTAGTGTGACGAGAATTGGAGTCTACGTCTATGAAGGCACCGTGTTCATCGTCAAATTTCATCCTTGCTCCACTGGAGCAATCCAGCGGGTGGGGAAATGTGAAGCGAGTTCCAAGACAAGGTCCTTGTTCAAGATGGGGCATTTAGATGGAACACATAGACGCCCACCCACATAAATTCGCGTGATTCTTACTTTTTTTTTCTTTTTCAAAAAAAAATTGCAATCTGTAGACAGTGCAGGCTACATCTTTAAAACCTAAACTGGCCTGTGCTGCAGCTGCGGAACTGAGTCAGACAGCTGGCGAAGGAGCACCAAGTACCTTGCCGATCTCCATCCTCAGTGAACTGATGTTACTGGAGCATAGAGACTGCGAGAGCAGGCAAACTTTAGAAAAGGTATAGTTTCAAAACCGTTTAGTGTTGGTGTCTTTTGTTGGGTAGGTAAAATTGTCTCGGTAGCAAGATGCAGGGATCGAGGAGGAAACAGACAGGGAAAAGGACATAAATTGGGGCAAGAGAGGTGGGAAGCGGAAGTCCAAAAATCGCAAATGTCATTTCCAAATAATGAATTGTTGAACTCTTTTCCGGTTTCTAGTAGTTTGTGTCGGAGACAAGGGGGTCGGACAAAGACTGATTTTGTTGTTGTAAGTTTTGCCCATTTCATTCGCAAGTATCACTTAATAAGCGAGATGTCCTCTCAGATAATTGGAACGAGCACAAGCTATCAAGGGTTTGAGTAATTGAGAATCATTTGTACTGTAGCATTTATTGGTCGAGTTGTGTCTTGCGGAAACTGCCACGTGTTTTTTAATAATCAAGGTTGTCTCGTGCATCGATGCTTGCCTGCAGAGAAAGGAATTAAGATTTTTTAAAATGAAAAAATAGTAGTTTCTGTACTGAAATTCTCGAAGGAATATTTATTTCTAAGTGCCTATTTCTTTCGTTTTTATCAACCATAAATCGTTTCAGTTTGGGTATGTACCAACACACAACCCTTTTCGAAATAGCTTTATGCTTTTTTATACATGTCTGATTTGTTGAGTCAACTATTAATATTCCACAGGTAAGTGACAGCAGCACAGAAGACATTACCAAAACGCTTCAAGAGCTGACCAACGTTCATGATGACAACTATCTTCCTAGTCCAGAAACGTTGAGCACTGCAGTGCATCTTCAGTTGGTGGTCTTCACGAGACGGATGAGCTAAACACCTTCCTGGATGGTTGTAATTTGGAACATTTGGGACACAAGGGTTTGTTTGAGTGGGATACTGTTAGTCACTGGACTCGTCGGCGCTATTTGAACTATGCTGCCAATGCAGTAGCAGCAATGCTGAAAGTTGTTTCGCCTGAGAACGTTGTTCATTTGTTGCAAGCTCTGCATTCCTCAATCATTACATTCCGAGAAAGCATATTTACAAACCCCTACGGAGGTGTATAAAAGTGCCACCAGTTGGGACATCACACGACAAGTTCTTTCAATAATGGTGGGAGTTTAGTCTAGAAGCAAGAAGCGGGTCAGAAGATTGTGATGCTTGAAATAATTCACTGCGTTGCGTAGAGCTCAGGATTTGTTGTTGAATGACGTTTCATATGTTCATTTAGGAGAATTTCAAGAAAGAAAAGGCGAAAAGAGCCTCATAAAAGAAAACATCAGTTTCTCATTCTGCCCACATTGAAATTTGTTGTCGCATCAAAATGTTTTAATTGCTATTTATAAAACATCAAATGCAAGCTGCGCACTGCCGGCAAAGCCTAAACTGGCACGTATTAAATCTGTTGGTTTTCTTTAGATCTCTTTTACAAATTACTAAACTTCGATTCTCGAACAGGCATGTCAGAATAGTATTATCTTTTTGTATATTCTTAAGATCTCAAAAGGCAAACGGTGAAGCATGCCACCAGCAAAACGCCGAAACAGGTAAGAAGTTTTGATGCTGTATAAATGTTAAACTAACGATATTTTAAACAAATTGTAAACATTCTTAAAGTCCTTCGTTTCCCTGTGGTCAGTCCAAAATATATGTAGTTTGGCTCTCGTGCAAACAAGTTGAAAATGTCGTTTTTTCTTCAGTTCTAAATAATGTAATTTTAAACTACTCGATTACATGTTTTTTGATAATGAATTAATATTGTTTTTTCTTTTAACTTTATGATAATAAAACTTTATTTAGTCCTGTGCTTTTTTATCAGCCGGTTCTTGACATCGATGATGGAAAGAAATCGAAGCGAAAAGTTGCTAAAACTCGAGGAAGTGCCAGTATATTTGAAATTTCAAAGTGCGCATGACCTTATGTGTAGTATGTAAGAGTTTTAAAACATTTTTCGTATGTGTTCGGGACATGCCAGACAGAATTGGTTGGAAAGTATGTCGTGTATATATATAGAAATTTAAAGCAATGCTCTTTCCAGATGTTTGGGAGTATCGAATGCTCTTTGCATTCATGTGAGCATAACATTTTTGTTTCTGAGCACGAGTAATTGAGCATTTTATGTCTAACTTTGAGAACAGCTAAGGATTTTGTACAATGTAGGACCTTTCGATGGCCCTATATATGCTGTGTCAGGCTATAGTTGGTTGTTTGTCATTTGCCCCTTGTTAACGTTATGAGGTTTTGTTCCAATGTGCAACTTGATAGTTTTAGTTTGAACACAAAATTTATTGTGAAAGTCTTAATCGTTGAGGATCGCTGCCAGTTCTATTCCAGCAATCGCCAACGATCCAAAGCAATCATCAACAATCGCCAGCAACTGCAAACTCAAATGGAAACGCACCAGCAATCCTCAGCGATCGACCAAACCCACAACTCACTGTCTGTTTGGATCACATGCTTTTCCAACAAGCAAAACTAAAATGGCGGAAACAGGTGAGAAGCGCATAGACAAGGAACAATTCATGGAAGAAATCCAGAAATTCGATTGTCTTTATAACAAATATAGCAAAGAGTTGAACAAAAAGATGAACTGTTGGAGACATTTTGGGGGAAAATTTAACTTAGAGCCCAAAGAAGCAGAGGCGATCTTCAAAAACATCAGGACAGCCCAGAGACGGATCCAGGATTATTGAAAGGGGGGTGACTTTTGTATAGGGGGGCGACTATTCATTGTCTGATAAAAATATGTGAGCTGGGAGCTTGCTTCTTATATTTTTCTTATGTGTTAGCGCAAAATGGGGGATGACTAGTCACCCGTTCCACCCCCCTGGATCTGCCCCTGTAGCCTATTGGCGATATCTTAAACGCAGCAAAAACGTTCCCTCTGGGTCTGTTAGATCTGATGTGCCAGTTTCTCCAGAATTTGATAAATATTCACGGTCATTTAAGCGCATTTCCTGAACCAGAGTGTGGAATAGGCTCGACTCAAGCCTCTGCTGAAAAATCTCTGGAAGCCAGAGTCGATGTCTTCTTTGGATATGCTGATTTCTTCACCTCCTCATTAATCAACGCTTTCATTACTGACATGGATCCGGTCATCAAAGCTAAGAGACAAGCACTTCTGGCATACAAAAACACTCCCAATGAAAAGACACACGCAGCTCTCCGAGCTGCTCGCAGCATCGCTCAAAGCACCGCAAGGCACTGCGCAAGTGACTTTTGGCTTCAGCTATGCTTCAGACTGTGGAAATATCAGAGGCATGTTCGACGGTATCAAGAGAGCAGTTGACCCGACCGTGAAGAAAACCACTCCACTGAAGTCCATCACGGGTGAGATCATAGTCAACCGCAACGATCAGATGGTCAGATGGGTGGAGCACTACTCAGAGCTCTATTCCAGAGAGACTGCGATCACCGAGGAGGCCCTCAGTTCCACTGAAGACCTACCCCTGATGCACAAACTGAATGTTCAGCCCACCATTGAGCTGAGCAAAGCCATAGACATACTCTCCGGCGGAAAAGCCCCAGGCAGTGACGGCATACCACCAGAGGTGATCAAGTGTGGAAAACCTGCACTCCTGGAACCCCTCCTCGAACTGCTCTGTCTCTGCTGGGAGGAAGGTGCTGTCCCCCAAGACATGTGCAATGCAACAATTGTCACTCTGTACAAGAACAAGGGTGACCGCAGTGACTGCAACAATAATAGGGGCATTTCACTGCTGAGCATCATCAGGAAAGTCTTTGCCCGCATTCTGCTCACAAGACTAAAGACACTGGCAGCCCGCATCTATCCTGAGTCCCAGTGTGGCTTCAGGGCCGGCAGATCCACCACTGACATGATCTTCACTGTCCGCCAGATCTAGGAGAAATGCCGGGAACAGGGGAAGACGCTTTACCTCGCCTTCATTGACCTAACCAAGACATTCAACTTCGTCAGGAGAAAAGGCCTCTTCCAGCTTCTGGAGAAGATTGGCTGTCCCACCAAACTCCGCTGCTTGGTAGTCTCCTTCCACAAGGAAATGAAGGGCACAGTCATGTATGATGGATCCTGCTCAGATCTCTTTCCAGACAAGAGCAGCGTGAAGCAGGGTTGTTGTGTCCTGGCTCCGACACTTTTTGGAATTTTCTTTTCACTCCTGTCTCATGCCTTCAAAACATCATCTGACGGCGTGTACCTACACACACAAACTGATGGCAAACTGTTCAGCATCGCACACTTTCACGCAAAGACAAAAGTGTCAGAAATCCTTGTGCACAACATGTTCGCCAATGACGCAGCCCTTGCAACCCACACAGAAGAGGCCATACAGAGACTTATTGATTGCTTTTTCTCAATCATGCAAAGACTTTGGCCTCATCATCAGCATCAAAAAGACCAAAGTCAATGCATTAAGATGACAGTCAGGCTCCCTCCATCAAAATCAACGACCACAACCTGGAGGTGGTGGATGAGTTCACTTATCTTGGCTCCACCATCTTCATGAACCTGTGCCTTCACACTGAAATCAACAAACGCATAGGGAAAGCCTGAGCCACCATTCTAAAACTGACCCAATGGGTGTGGTAAAACAGCCTCCTCACACAAAATACCAAGGTGCGCGTCTACCAAGCATGCATCCTCAGCACACTCCTTTACGGCAGTGAGAATGGACCACCTACATGCGCCAGGAATGCCAACTCAACACCTTTCAAATGCGCTGCCTGAGGCGTATCCTGGATATCAAGTGGCAGGACCATATACCCAACAGCGACATTCTCACACATGCTGGGGTCCCTTCTATGTACTCTCTCCTCAGCCAGCGGCGTCTCAGGTGGCTTGGCCATGTGCAGTGCATGGAAAACTGCCGCATTCCCAAAGATGTCCTTTACGGTCAGCTGGCATCAGGCAGCCGGCGAGTGAGGTGACCAGCCCTCCGCTTTAGAGACACTTGCAAGCGCGACATGAAGGCCTGCAAGATAGAAACAGACACATGGGAAGATGCCACGGGTGACCGTGCCAGCTGGAGACAGAAAGTGAAGCAAGGGATACGAGCATGCAGACAGTGAGAGAGGGCTCAAGGCGGTGGACAAAAGGGCCCACAGGAAACTCAGCGCTGCTTCAACAACCAACACACTCACAGGCTTCATCTGCTCTGCCTGCAGCAGGGACTGCCTATCGCGGATTGGCCTGTACAGCCACACAAGACGCTGCAGCTCAACATCAACCATGTCTGAACCTCTTTCAGGTGCTCCAGGCGTCATCTACCAAGACTACGCCCTGCCAACCATTATAGTATTTATTTGCATGGTAGCCACATTACTAAACGAAGAATGTATAATTGATACATTTCTAAGAAATTAGTTTTGAACTCGTAGTTTTTATCACTTGCTTGCAGTTCTTTAGTTTAATCATTATAATTGACAGTGTTAAATTTCAAGTTTTTATAACAAGGATGCTCAGAAGGAGATGGAACCACCAAATGAGATGCAAATCAGTACTAATGTCTAAGTAATTTGAACACCTCAATCAAACCAAAGAAAAAGTGAAAATATTGTTTTAATTGAAATTATAATTTAACTAATGTTTTAAACAGAAAGTTAAAATATTTGCTTGTTTCAAAATATTGTATTTTATTCATGGTTGGAATTCACTTTGTTACATATTACAACATTAACATGCAATGCAAATGGTCAAAAGTAGCATCACATATTCAGAGGCTGTGTGGAAGGGAGCTCGACTGCTATTCAGTGATGACTTGTTACTAACATGTTCTGTGCGGGGGAGGCACACAAGAAAGGACCAACAAGATCCAAAGCTTCCCCTGGATGCTGGAAGAGACAGCTTCCTGATAAGTATGACTGTCTCATTACTAAAAAGATGCATGCAACTATACATTGAAACTGGTAAAATCTGGATTGATAACTTGGTAACAATGAATTTGCAAAACAAACTGTTATAACTGCCAAAAAACTGAACAAAAAAAGAAAATAACTTTAACTGTAAAAATTTGTAACGGAATGGAGATGGACGTATCCCCCCTAGACATTTTTTAACTTTGTATCTGATGCACTTCAAATGACTTAACTAAAAGAAAATAATCAACACTAACTTACAGCTATGTTTCATTGGTAAGTTTTTACCACTAATAGGAACTAACATCAGTGACAAGCTGGGGAAAGTAATGACCAACTTCCGTAAAGGAAAAAGAAATCAAGACTTCATGGCTAAGTAAGACTACGGTGACAGGCATACTGATGCGATACAAGTAGACATGAAACTACAGTTTTGCAAATACTAAGCCTGTGTGCAATTGGAAATTTCTGCTCAATGCAAACTTGCGGTCTATAATATAATTCTCAATTAACCTTCCTATTTATCTACACAACATTGTTTATGTCATCTGTTTTCTGACAAAAACATTGGGAAAGATCACTGGTCCTAACTGATTAAGGCGCAGGGCAGCATGACTTTTTGTATTTTGCAGTGAGACTTATTAGGCCTGAGTTCGAGCACCAATTGTTTTCAATATCAAAGTGCTTTCACCACACTTTAACGGTTAACCGGGCTTTCCAGGTTATCATTGTTCACAGTCTAATGATATTATATTTAATAACTAGAAAAGTTGATTAAAATTCATTATTCCAGTGAACTCCATAATTTGTTCATTACCTTAATGGCACATTAAAATTAATGAAGACCTCAATGTCGAGTCACAGAAAAATCTGCCTCAGTGACAGGCTTTCCCGGTATCTAAACCAGGTTTTTCCGATGTATCCGGGTTTCCTAAATATATATCACTAATATGTAACTGAATAAAAAAATATATTAGCAGTTTACAGGGCAGTTGTTTATCTGCCCATGGCTATACCACCATATCATATTTAACCAAGCTAACCGGGCTTCCTCAGTTATCCAGGTTAAATGGGTATACCAGACTAATCATCCTTTCTTGGTTAAGGTTACTGAACACCTTGAAATGCGTCTAATGACCTATTTTTTTGTTAAGTAATGGTAATATTTTAATGGAACAGAGCTTCAAAACAAAAAGAAATTTACAAAAGCTCAATTATTTCGCAAGATATGGCAAAATGAAATTTTAACCAGAAGTCGACCGAGCTTTTTGTCCTTTCCTTTGATTGACAGCTGGGATTTGTTGCTGACGTAACTTTCGCGGCACTTTAATAATGTGAAGCCTATCACAAATATTTGTGGTGTTCCAGGTTTCGGTGCTCTTGAACAGATCTAAAATACTACCTATTGGAGTTTTTCTTGTTTGTTAACGGCCGCCCAAACCCAAAAACGCTGTGCTTGGAAGAGCGATAAGCGTAGGAAATCGTCAAATCGAGAACGACCGACAAATAAATCGATGAAGAACGCCGATCTCTCGCTGCCAGTAACATGGTTTTGTCAAGAAGATTCCTGGCTTGAATTATTTGCCGAATCAAAGACTCCAGTCAGTGCAAACGGAAAGAAGAGTTTGTATTTGTTTGGCTCGACCGCGATATCAGTTTGGCTTGGTTGCTTGCAATATATTCATGTAAAATCGGAACACAATCCCGCGGATCTGTTCTTGTTTGTACAAGCCTGTTTGCGTTTTAACATGCTTTCTGTTGTGGATTCAGAGCTAAGAGATTCTATAATAGGACTAAGGTTCTGGGTTTTTTTTTGTGTGTGTGTGAGTGTATGTGTGTTGTTATATATTGTGAGTGTTTATAAATTCTAGTGTTTCGTGGATCTGGTCGAAGCGGCGTGTGTGCATATTTTAGAGAGGGACATGGTGAACACTTTCCGCAGCGTTTCCTGTTGTTAGTGCTTACCTCCAAATTTACATCGACAGATATTGTCCCGTCAAATCTATGGTAAGCAAAAG
>JAOBYH010221525.1:0-10038 GCA_025403525.1 Umimayanthus kanabou | reverse complement strand
AATTGAAAAGAAAACTTTATTTTTAATACAAATAATAGTATTTTAAAGAATTTGAGTTGCACATAGCGTGTTTCTCCAGTCAAAGTTTAATGTTCAAACCTCACGTTAGCTCTTAAACTATGTTATTATTTTACTCAAATCCCTTGCATTCAACAGTATTAGTGTTACTAAGTCCGTTTTAGTTCTGTTTCCAACGTTTTCAAACGCACATCGACTGGAAAAAACTTTAAATTTTGACACAGTGCAAAGTACTTGGCCGCAATCTTGGATTTCATAAAAGGTGTTGTGCAATACCTATGACGTCAAAGATCACGTGCAAAGTTAATTAATGAAGAGAAAATATCGATTTCTTGACATTGAGACAAAGAATTAGCAATAGTTTTGAAGAAAGCGTTAATTAAAAGGAAAAATATCAAAAAAGTCAAATTTTGACTAAACATGGCGTAGAAAATCGGGTTGCCATGGCAACACGTTATACCCGTGACAAAAAAATTTTACGGAATCTTTTTCTCCAATAAATTTTAGTGAAAGTGGCAAAATGTCGTAGGTATTGCATAAATAGCAAGGAAGTTTTCGAAACTTGAAATCAGCGCGGGCACTTTCCGCCCCCCCCCCCGGCCCGGATAGGGTTAAATTGTAGCTTCAACTCTTTAAACATTTTCCCCAAGATATTGTAAATAATCATAGATAAGGGCTACCCATTAGGCAGGGAAGCAGCATTGGCCTAGCCTATTGGTTTCCGCGACAGCAATGTCAGAATTGTTGCTGCATAATAAGGCTACCATATTAGACATCATTGCCTTTTCAAAAATCGTTGCCCAGTTTCGCTCAATGTCGCCTTATTCCACTTAAACGTGCCTAAAATCACCTAGTGTCGCCTTACTTCACCAAAAATTGTGTAAGATCTAATACAAACTGAACACGGCATGTTCCTTCGTCCTGTGAAAATATGCAGTCGATGGCGAAGTGTCCGCTAGAAAACAAACCAGTGTGCCTAATGACAGGCGGTCAAAACAAAATAAATCAACTAAATCGTTGTACTTGGTGTCAAGTGAGCCAAACAACCCGTTGCAGTCGTCACAAACCAAAAAAAATGCCCAGCTGTGTGTTAAATGACCGGCGGTAAGATGCCTAGCCTTAGGTGACTTTTGAACGCACTGTCGTAAACTACGATTACTACTACTTTTAAGATAAAGCGTCATTACAGATTTAAAAATAAGTTGTGCGTTAGTTAACGTATGCTCAGTATCAAGGAACAGATATCTTATTGTGGCAAAAAAGAAATGCTGCAACGTAAGGTTGTCTACTATTTATATGCATTGTTACTTAAGCCTTCAAACTAAACACGGAATGTAACAAAGGAGACGGTAGGGTTGAGGTTACGATTTTTTGGTTTCAGTTACCTGAAGGCGCAGGTGTAGTTCGTTTGGTTCCCGGCGCTGTAAGGAAAGACAATGTGCAAGTTACCTTAACGTTATTTTCTTTGAGAACTAGACTGTGTGACAGATTCACTCAATCTTGGGATAACAAGCAAGATCGATCAAACATGAAAACCGCGCGCACTTAAGAAGAATAAAAATCTAATACTCCTTCTACGTCTTCTT
This sequence comes from Umimayanthus kanabou, assembly GCA_025403525.1. Taxonomy (NCBI): domain Eukaryota; kingdom Metazoa; phylum Cnidaria; class Anthozoa; order Zoantharia; family Parazoanthidae; genus Umimayanthus; species Umimayanthus kanabou. Next base: position 8,434 of record JAOBYH010221525.1, on the reverse strand, counting down.
CCAGACGTCTTATATTTGCGCGCATTTGTCATCTCGTGCCCAGGAATCCCGCGCGCTGCCAACAATTATTACCACACTTGAAACTGTAATTTCCCAACGCTTGGTAAGTCTGTCACACAGGCAATTGAAAGGGAGCTCTGGATTTATCAAGATCGTTCTTATTAAGTTTTAAAGATCGACATTGTAGACAACAAATTCACTGAAGTTACAAAATATATCTAAAAGTAAAACAGATTTAAGGTGGCTGAACATATTTTCGACGTTTTCAGAATAGTAAACACATACACTCAAAGAGGCATTTCACCAGAAAGGTAACAGCTACGAGACCAAAACTTTGCAAGATCAAAATACAATAATATAAGTTTTGGTTGTTTGGGTTTTCGTGAAGATTTTGATCATTTCCTTGGCAACATAGACATTTCAAAACAACACTTATAATTCCTTTTGCACGTTTGCTCAACATCTGATGATACAGTACAGTACACACAGTAGAGATCACGTCTTAGTCACCAGTGAATCAAAAGGAAAAAAAGTTATAGTCTTGCTTGTATTCTATCTAATGCATTGCCACAGAAACGGACTGAATGATAAAACACCTAACTTGTTAACTCTCCTGGTAATTTATTTCAATTGGACCAAACTGGCCCATCAGATATTAGTACTGAGACGTGATCAGTATCATGTTGTAGTACAGGTAGTCAAATACTTTAAAAGGGTTTTGAACAACACGGGTTGATGTGGTATGTTTTTCACCCGAGAGGTTTGGTGTATAGCTGACGTTCGAGAGTCTGCCCCGATGAAGGGCTGACGCTCGAAACATCAACTATACAATAAACCTTACAGGCGAAAAGATATCATATCAACCTTGTTGATCAAAACCCGTTTACAGTTTACTCACCAACGCAGAAAACGCAGTTTTTTTCAAAACTATTCTTCTAGTGTTTTCTCAAATATTGTGTTCGTCCACCTTAAATACCTCCAAAAGTAAACTGCCAGGAGGATCGGGGGAGGGGGCATGGGGATGAACCAAGTATTGAAGCCAAGAACATTGAGATCAGCAGCAATTAATGCTTGTAAACCTGAACTTGGACGTTTTTCACTCAACGAAACGTTTCACATACATATATGGAAGCATAATTATTGGTTCAAATAAGATAAATTTGGAGCTACAAAGTACAATTCACTTTGCATTGCCATGTATAATAATTGCTATCACCCAGTAGCAGTAATCTGATATACACGTGTATTTCAAAGAATTTTGTCTTGACTTTTCATGAGATTAGGAGCGCGAGATGCAAGTGGAAAAGAGGGGATGTATGTCTCGGTCCACTTAAATCTTCGGTAGGGATACGTTTATGTGTGTGAAAGTGGATGAGTCGGGGGGTTATGTATATACCTTATAAGGAAGAAAGAGTGCTAAAACATGTTCACCAGAACAGAAAAAACCTTGCCAATCCTTGCCAATTTGGCGTTAGCGAGTTGCATATCCTTGTTAAAACTAAGGGTTGTCAAAACAAGCTGGTTAAGCCTGCCAATTTTTCTTCTATAAAAGAAGTATTGTAGAAAGTGTTTCACAGAATGTCTGGACTACAAGAGTAGATTTTAGAGCCTCCTACTTTCCGAGTTGCACAACGTGTTTCAAAACTAAACATATTGACAACCCAGCAAAACTTTCTTGGGATACCGTAATATGTTACAAATTACCGCCCGTGGCGCTTACCCGAGATTACCCTTAAACCGAGCTCACACTTGTGAAATAAGAATGAGCACAAGAGCAAGCAAAAGCGCGGGAAAAACCCAGCGTGAACATGCGTGAAACAAGCACAATTGCAAGCACAAGAAAAAGACATTTTCTTTTTTTTCTTGCACTTATCCTTATCTTGCTTGTTTCTCCAGTCTGAACATCACCAGTCGTCACCAGTCCACTTTGCGCATGCGTGTTTTCTGTTTTATTTTGCTTATCTCATGTGTGTTAACATCCCTTCTTATGCTTGTTCTTGTGTTTGTGTTTATCCCACAAGTGTGAACATCCCTTCTTTATGTTTGTGTTTATCCCACAAGTGTGAACATCCCTTCTTTATGTTTGTGTTTATCCCACAAGTGTGAACATCCCTTCTTTATGCTTGTTCTTGTGCACTGCTTGTGCCCACCTCACGTGTGTGAATCAGGCCTTATAGTTGAGAAATGCAACAACAGTACTTACAACCAAGTTCGAGGATAAATGTTGCCGAGTCAGTCCCCCTAATGTTCTCAACCGAACATCTATACTGATCATTCACTGTGTTCTGCGCGCTTAACACTACAGTTAAGGTACTTGTATTTCCACTTTCCACCACGTTGTCTGTGACAGAACCTCCATTCTTAGTCCAAGTGATCGTAGGAGCTGGTACTCCGTCTGCTATACATATCAACTTGTTGTTGTGGTTTACCCATACTTTCTGTGTGAATGTAGAATCACTAGGCTGGGTAATCGAGGGTGGGTCTGCAAAATACAAAGAAATGTCAACCTTTCTAGCAGATGAACGCAGTCTTACTTACCACAAACATTGATGTTTTTAACTTTTTTTCTGTAATTATTAACTTTATACATTCATCATAATTGTATCTTGCTATTTAATGGAAGACAAGGGAAGTATTGGGAAAGGGTGGTACGTTTCTTAAAACGGAGACGGGTTGGGCAAGAGTACTGCTAACATTATTAAGAAGAAGGGTGAGGCAAGAGAGCCACTAGTAGTAATATTTGTTGACTACTTTTAAATCAGAACTAAAAAATTTCTTTTTAAACGCAGTTTTCACTGATAATTTTTAATGTAATTACTTTTACACACACATTTTTTAAATTTTCTATTTATTTATTTATTATTTTATTTTGAACTATTGTAAATCTGACAATATTTAAGGCTGTAATGATTGTATTATTATTATTATTATTATTATTAATAGAGCAGGGATGGGGTATGGTGGTATAAACATTATGATACTTGGAAGTTTAAGCACTACATTTGATAACAAGAGTTCCTCGTGTTATAGTTTGTTAAGATGACAAGAGTAAACCTTTTCTTCCCCGAAAGTACGAATATCGGCATTTCCAAGGGAAAAATGAGCTTTTTTTTTATGGAAACTGAGTTTAAGGTCACATTTCTGTTTCTGCCGTTTTGGTGGGAAACGTCTAACGGGAGGTTGCCATTGGGCCCTGGCGGTCGCTTTTTTTGTTTTACACTGCGCAAGTCAGAAGTTTGTAATTTACTGTTCATGTGTTTTACTGTTTGGACAAGTGTGCCACGTGTTCTGTGGACGCTGGTCACTTTTGTTACCATATTTAGCTGTTGTTTATCGCAAATTGCCCTTGAAAAAGAACACAGCCTTTCAGAGAAACCCCAGGAATCAAGTTAATGTAAAAGTTAAGACACTATTTATTGAGGGTAACACATTTACATCAGACATTTCACTGCATAACATTTACCTCCCGAAGACATATTCTTCGATGTGGTTCTCACAACAACACCCGTATTACCCTACTCTTTTCGAGAAGTGTGTGGTTCTTTCGAGTCCCCGTAAAGGCATTTCAGGAGACTAAACCAACAGCAAAAACTGGGACGGATCCAGGATTTAGTGAGGGGGCGGGGGTTCGAACAAACTTCCGCTTACATTATCTAATTGCTGTTGTTGTTTAACAAGTACCTTTTTTACAAGAAAAAGTATGGTAAAAATTATTTGCGTTTCAATTTAGGGGGTTCGACCGAACCACCCGAACCGCCCCTGGATCCGCCCCAGGCACAAAGTCCTTGTCCCCGGGCGATGTGGCGTAACGATGTGGAAAACAAATCGCCGACATAGGAGGGCCTGAATAGAATAACCAAAATAGGAAGACAAGAAATAGGATGACCAAAATTTGATAACCAGAGTAGGAGGGCCGAAATATGATGAACAGAGTAGGAGGGATCGAACAGGAGGCCCAGAATAAGAGTACTGCAATAGATTGGCCGGCTTAGAAGAGACAGAATTGGAGAGCTGGACTAGGAGTGCTGGAGTAGAAGGGTCAAAAAAGAGTTGAAAGAATGGAGGATAAGAAATGGGAAGACCACAATAGAAGGGTCAGATGAGAAGGTTGAGAACAGGAAGCCTGGAAGAAGAGTACCAGAAAATAATTGCCCGAGTTAAGAGAACTAGAAAAGGAAGACCGAATAGGTGACACATAATTGGAGCGCCACAAAGATGGCTAGGGGGCGTATAGAACAAGGGGGTGAGAACTAAAGGGACAGAAAAGGATGACTAAAATAGAGGGCCAGCATAAGAGGAGTAAATAAGGAAAGCCAGAATAGGAGGCCTGGGAAAAGAAAACTGGCATAGGAGGGCCAGTATATGAGGAAAAAACTAAGAGAACCAGAATAGGATTACTGAAGTAGGATGACCAGTACATGATGGGCCAGAATAGGATAACCGAAAATAGGGACTGGAATAGGAGGAACCGAAATAGAAAGACCAGAATAGAAGGGCCACGTTGACTGAAATGTGATGTTCAAAATAGGATGCCCAGAATAAGAAGGCCAGAAGAGGAGGGTCGGAACAGGAAGATCAAAACAGGATGACCAGAACTGGAGTGCTTGGCTAGGAGTGCTGAAATAGGGTGATCAGTGTTAGGAGGACCAGAATATGATGGCCAGAATAAGAAGCCTTGAGAAGGAGCATCGGAAAAGAAGCGCCAAAAAGGAGGGCCGAATAGGAGGGGTCAGAACAAGGGGTGAGAATGCAAGGGCCAGAAAAAGATAACCAAATAGGAGGGCCGAAATACATGTAGACGAGCAAGAATAGGAGGGTAAAAATAAAAGAACTGGAAATAGAGAGTCAGCATAGGATGGTCAGAATAGGAGGGGTTGAACAAGGAAGTCAGAATACAAGGAAAGAGGATTTTTCTGCACCACCAGGGCCGTAGCCAGTATGAGGCGAACCGAGCCACTTGCCTCAGTAAAAAATTTGTCACTAATATATATTTTTAAATTTTCGTGCCATTTTTACACCAAAAAATAATTATTCCCTAAAAGAACACTGCATTTACAGCGGCTTTCAACGACAAAGCCACCTTGTTTTCATGCATTGTACTGCCAGTTGGCCGTTTTTATCGAATCTTAGCTAATTTCTAGTTTAAACAACAATTTCAGTTTTGAATAAGTATTTCTAATCGAACCTTTAGGCTTTACGAGTTCAATATGGAATTAATTTGCACGAGTGTATTTTAAAGAGAATCAAAGTTGCGTGAGCCCACACACAAGTGCAAATTAATTCCATTTGAACGAGTAAAAGGTTCGATTACTTGTTAATCATATACTGAAAAACTGCACGAACCGCCTCGGCATTCACATTTACAATTATTGGCAAATTCGTGACTGTCACACCATGCTTAGCACGTCAGATCACGCCACTTTCTTGTTGCGCGTGATTGGTTTATTTCGAATAGCGTTGTTTCTGGGCCAATCAGATTGTATTTTTTTGTAGTTGTAATTGTAAAAAAGAAAAAAAATTGCACGGAATTACAAATTTCTGCACGAAATTACACATTTTTGCACAGAATTACAAAGTAATTGCACTGGTCTTTGCCAATCAGAACCAAGCAATTTTTTCATGTACATGATTAAGGTTGAATTTTTTGCTGCCAGGTGGCCAATTAGTTGAAAACGAGATATTCATTTGTTACTGGTTACAACTGATCCGCATTCAAAGCCGAGTTCCTAGGTGGAAAAATTGTCTTGTACAGCTCGAATATATGTACTAGTTTGTAAAAAGTTGGTGCATTTCCAGCGATTTAGGGATGAAATTTTCAAAAATTTTCCGGGGAAGCATGCCCCCGGACCCCCTATAGAACTCGCTCGCGCAAAGGCAGCTCGCTCGGCCAAAGTGATGCTGCCTCGATAAATATTTTCTCCTGGCTACGGGACTGATTACGTTCTTATAAAAGTGGCTCTTAAAGAAAACAAAGAGAGTGTAGTATGGTTTTATACCCTACAAATACCCAGGAAGTTACAAATGGATCTGTTAATTAAATATCTTACTAAACCAAACGACGCTAAAATCAAAAATGTAAACGAGAAATAAATTCTCGGACAAAATTACTTCCGCTCACGCCATCACCAGCTGTTGTCATGGCAAGCACCAAAATCCGAACGATTTCCGAGGGGTTTTTGAGTGCTTCCGAAGACACTTTTGAAACCACATTTTGCTCATTTTCGCTTATTTCTAAACATTTTTGAACAAAATGAGTGACAAATTAGTTTTTCTCAGCCAATTTGCGTAAATTTCCGAAAGGTTACTTTAACCGCTCAGTGGAGTACCCGTCTTATATGTTGAGTAAATAATTTTAAAATTGCATGTTAAAATTCCTTTTTGTAATCACTTTGTGTAAATGAAAGGAAGAGGAAGGTGGATAACTGAACACGGACTGACGGAGTGAAACAATGGCCGGACGGCATAACTCGAAACGGTGATGTCTTTTTACAGAGTTTGTACATCATAATACAATTATTCTCGGTGAATAGTGGAATGTTCAAAATTCTGCCACTCATTCACCTCGATTTTTGAGAATAATTGTTTAAACAATTGGTTAGAAAGCAGGGCCGGGCGCTTCAGTCTCAAGTAGGCCTGCATGGGACTCATTATTGTCGCTTACTTCCGGTTTGATGGCAAGACAGATTTTTTAAGCTGTCAGTCACATAGCTCATGTGGTCTGAGCGTCACGCCTGCGTCTTTGGAAGTTTATCGAGGAGTTCATATATCAAAGGCAAGCGCATGCAGTAAGTACGTAGTACTCACTACTGTAGTTAGGCAGTTGAGCCATTTATTTCATTTTTTTAGGATTAATTACTGATAAGTGTTACTTCATTTACTCGAGTGCGTATTAACAACAGCCAGAAGGTCTTGTGTGAAGGAAGATATGACACAAGCAGAGGTCACTTGAACACAATAATAAAATATTGCCAACAATTAATACATTCTGTAGTCTTACTTTACTATGAGTTAGAGGTGCTTAGGGAAGTACCTAGAATTATCGTGAAAGGCATTTTAGTTGTCGTTTAAGTCATTCGTAATCGTTACTTACAAAGCACAAGACATCAAGCGTCAAGCCGGAAGTCAAGTGACATTCTTGTTCTTTGAAACTGTGGCCTTGCAATGCGTCTCTTTTTAATGAGAGCTTGGACAGGGTACCCAGCTCTCAGTAATCAGTTAATTTTTTAGCCGATTCTCAGTAATCAGTTAGATTTGTTGATATCCATTATCAATAATCAGCTAAAATTATCCTCAAATCTTAGTAATCAGTTACAATTTTAGGCAATTCTCAGTAATCAGTTGACTCCCTTCAGACTCGCTTTGACCATAACTGCCAAACATATACACTGTATATGGTTGAGGCGGGGAGGGGAGGGTTCAGTGAACCCCTCCCCCAAGATTTTTGAAATGGTTAAGAATTAGCACATGCCCTTTCGCATGCAATTAGTGCTTGACCCCCTAAATAATTTGCATAGCAACAATCATCACTTAACAAACCGCTGTTGCTATGGTAACAAAAACAAAATTCAAAGATGGCCGCCATCTTGGATTTTCGATTTTTGAGATTTTGCTTTATATTTAGACATTTTGTCGAAAATAGCTAGAAAACATTATTTTATATGCCAAAACTACAAAATAATCATAAGAAGATGAATAACTGAGTTTTTAATCAATTTTATTCAAAAAATCGCAAGTTTGACAGCAAACTCTATTTTTCGTAATTTATATGATGACATCATCAATGCTGACGTCACCTAATCAGTGCCAAAAGACGTGTTTATCATCGGGAACAGTCGTACAAAAGCATTTTGCAATTGGTCAAAAGCTAAAAATTTTAGGCCAAAAAAATCGAGGGGGGGGGTCACCGAACGACCCCCCGCCCCCTTGACCGTTAAATCTTTATCTGCAGGAATTTGATATCTAATCCAAACCCAACATCCTGGAAATTGACACTAAAAGTAAATCTCACACGCTATATGTTTATAGTTTGTGTGTGCGAGGTTAGCACAGTTGGTAAGATCTCTGACTATACCTACCAGAAGGTCCTGGGTTCAATCCTCGGTCTGGTCGAGGGTTGAACTTTGGGCGACCTTCTTTCGCCACACCGTCCGTGGACAGGAGCGTTAAGCCGTTGGTCTAATCTCTCAACGTTCTACACGTATCGGAGAATTTAAAAAGAATCCACACTTGTCGATAGGAGCAGCGTAAGGATAATACCGGTGTTGTGGACTGTAGTCGTGCATTTTTAACATGTCAACCTTTGGCTTGGGAATAAGGGCGACCTTTTCCAACATTATCGACTAAAAATAAATTATTTTTATGTATGTATGTATGTATGTATGTATGTATGTATGTATGTATGTATTTATGTATGTATGTATGTATGTATGTATGT
>JAOBYH010221414.1:0-10038 GCA_025403525.1 Umimayanthus kanabou | reverse complement strand
ACACACACACACACACATTCTGAAAACCTACATACTGAAGTATTGCCTTCAGCAGTGCTTAAAAATGCATATTAGTTTGAAATTTTTCTAAAATCGAAATTCTTATATCATATTATACTTTATAGTGCACTCGCATCTTTATATGTTTTGACGAATTAGAGCGTGTTGTAGTTAATTGTCTCAAGTTTATTGCATACGATCTGGTAGAGCAGCTTGTTAACTACTCAATACAACCAATAGCCCACGCGGTCAACAAATTGTTCTGAAGGAAGTACGCTAGGACTTTCCAGAATTTTCAGTTGCAAGAAAGTTTGCGAAATCAAACTGAGAAATGACGCCAAAAAGGCAAGTTTATTAATCAACACAAAAAAAATCGCGTTCGAGAAACTGTCGACCAGAGCAGCAGGGGGGGTATCCCTCTGAAACAGCCCCCATGGGCATCGAAATCCGACAAAAAAATAAGACCTCACCCAAAACCGATCTAAGTCCTCATGGCCCTTTGTCAAAAAGGGCCAGTGAGTGGTTGTGAGTGATTAATGCTCTCCGAGAAATTCAAATCAAAATGTAGGAATTATTTGGTGGGCCGAAAACATCCCAAGTCGTGCGGACAAAACAAAAGGATGGCGAAAGGAGAAAATGTGGCGGTATAAATGAAGTGGCGAATAGGAAAAGGCATATTTCGAGTACGTCCGGGCGTGAATTATATGTTTGCCATTTGAAGTTTGCGACCATGTGTATAATTGCGGAATAATGTTGAGTTTGTACGATGCAATAAAAGCGGCGACCGCAAAAGGCAGAAGTCTTTTGCCGACTCTCGACCATTTTATGTGGCGGGTTTGCGCAAAATTCGGAGGGCTGGGATTGAGGAATATCAGGACAAAATAATAAATACAAATGCGCCTCCCACACGAGGAATTTTACCTAGATAAGACCTGTCCTTGGCCCTATCCACTGTCAGTTTGGTCTAAAGATATTGAACGGTTAGCAAAGAATGGTTTCTTCATTGATGGCGCATATTTAGATTTAGTATGAACATTCACGGCGAGAACGATGAATAGAATGGATGATGCGCACGCCGCCCTTATTATCCGCCTGGTAGTGAATATCGAATCTTTTTTTTATCCAGACTTAAAAGTTCACGATTGAGAGTGGCGACAGTAAACTCTCTCAGAGACTCTTAAAGGGATAAGATCAACCCTGTGAGGTCGGGCTGGCAGAAGGGCAACAAAATTATGACTATTCAAATTCCACGCGCCCTGGTGCATTGGTGGGAATTGACAGCATGTAAGAACTGCTGTAATTTATGGAATTGTTCCTATTCGCGAGCCCACTCCCAATAATTTGCTCCCGCTCAAGGATGGTGAACATAACTGAATGACCCGGAGAGCTATTGACTATTTTGAAGGCGCTATTCGCAGTCAGAAACAAAATATCTTAAAATGGGAGGAAAAAGTGCGGGAGTCTTGGGCCTGACTTGACAATATCTCTGTTCTCCAGAAGATTGTTGGACGCCCCATAGGTCTTAAAAATATTGTTGGTAGGGATCGCTACAACCGCGACTGAAATTTCCGGCGAACTCTCGTACCGATACGAGGATTTTGTTTTTTAATTAAACTGAATTACTGGGTGCGGTCAGTAACATAAATCAAATCAAAAATCAATTATAGACAAAGCAAAAACTCCTAGCTAAGCCAACAAACAAAACCAATGGCTATGTCAGTACCATATGAAATAATTTCAGACCTGTAAATACTCATAAGTTGAAGGTCCAATTCCTCAGGCGAGTGAACACGAAACTTCACAGATAGCAAAATTTGCACTTGTGTTTTGCTTCAAACTATTATCAAATTGTACAGTTACTGTTCTAGAGACTACTTTCTTTGTCCATGGAAATATCTGACGCAAAAAAGAAAAAATAACAAAAGGAACGGAGCCGAAACCTCAAATCGTTGCCTTACGACCCGAGTAAATAAATGGGAGCGACAACGAAAACGATAGAGAGAATATGATCAGTTAAGAATACATATATCAAGAGCTTGATATTTTCATTCATTTCACTCGATTGATAAGATTCCATTTCAGAGTCTCCTAGTACGTCGGTCAAATATCTCGATGCTTGCAGTGATTCTTTCCTTTCTGCTCATTCCCCTTTACGGAATAATCAAAAGGGGCCAAAAACACGGTCTCAAGTTTTCTCACTTACAGTGTAATCAAATAAAATTTCAATTGGTAAACATGACAACTCTTTTATTATTAGGTATTTATTTGGTAAATGATTGAAAGGTTTCAAACCGACGGTAGAATCTTGATTAATTAACAGTATTAATACTTTACAATGACGTTCTTCTTTTATAGTTGAATGGTTGATTATTGACATATGTATTTATGGTATGTATACTGAATTTGGCTTGATTACATTCGGGTGAGAGAACTGCACTTCCAAACTACTTGGGGTATTTGTCCATTAAGTGAGAGTCTAGACGTTTTGCACTGATCAATGATATTTGTTTGATGAAGTTTTTATTGGTTACTGAGTACATGTAAACACCAGCGAGTTTTAGCTCACTTGCAGAGAAAATATTAATATTTCTAACACGTCCAGACACTCAAAAATGAACCCTTTCCAACATGTGCAACACAAAAATTACCTTCAGGCAGGAACTAGAATTAACTTAGTAAGTAGTATTTTACAAAATATTTCAGTTTAGCTTTGCAGAGGTGTACTCCGCCAGTTGACTTGTTACTTGAAATTAGGCCCAGTTGCAATTAACCGCGAAAAACTGCCTAAAAATATATCCGAAGTTCCTAAAAATCTCTTAAATAATTCTAAAGATCTCCAAATATCTTATGGAACTACTACCATTCCATCTAAACGAATTGGAACATCACTGTCAATACATGCCATTGTTGAAGCCCGGCCTCTCTCTTGTTAAGAGCATTTTATTCACAACATTGCCACTAAAACAGTGCCTACGAACATTGAACAGCACTGAAATACATAGTTTATTCTTTCAATACCATCGATCACCAATCGATTTGCTCGAAGTTTAAGGCAAATGTTCAATGCTGTCTGCTGAGGCTGCCATGTTCTTTAAGTTTAAGCTTGATCGCTAATATCCCAGCACGACCGGCTGTGCTGAAGTGGGATAGTTTTCTATAGAACGAGATGTTCGCAGAAGAAATTATCGTTCTGCAATCTAGCCCTAGACTTACAGTCAAAATAATTTGGAGAATTTTTACTCATGGTTAAGCCGCATACGAAAGCGCCTTAGTCACAATTTGAGTTTTACAGTACAATTCTTTGTTGTCGGTCTTTAATTTTTGTTGCGCCGGTGAAACAAGACAACAGAGAATTGTATGGTAAAACTCAAATTGTGACTAGACGCTTTCGTATGCCGCTACATGCCTCAAGTTTTGGCATTCAGTTTCTCTCTCGTAACACTAAAGTTTTCAGTTCATAACTTTTATGAAACTAGAGTGTTATTAAAGATATTTGACATCGATTTTCCATACAAATGCTCTTATTTCGAGTCATTTTGCCTATCCATCAAAATGGCGTCCGAAACCGCGGTAAGACCTGTTGTAATGAATGCGTGTGTCGCTTCGTTTTCTCCCTTTTAAATTTATATGAAGCAATACAATGATTCCATGCTGATGGGGATTTTATTTTGCAGCTGACTTTTAAGAGAGAAACCAAACTGTCTGTTATTTCGCCTGAAATCGTGACACTGTCGCGATTTCGTAAAAATTCACGACAGTATTTTGGCCTGTGATTGGCTGAAATCATTTTCAGGGATGATGTCATATGATGTCATATCATATCACATATCACATATCACATATCACATCATATCATATCATATCATATCATATCATATCATATCATATCATATCATATCATATCATATCATATATCATATCATACCAAACCATATCATGTCATATCATACCATATCTTATCATAACATAACAAAACCCTAATAATGCAAAAGTAGGGCCAATAAACGAACTGATTATTTTTCAAAATACTTTTTTACGTTTTTCTACAAACTGAGCCAGATGTGACTGTTACTTTTAAATCATCGATCGAAATAATTAATTATTTAAAATTTACATAACCACATTACGTCAACTGGTCCGTAGAAAACAAACTATAAACTTATTTCTTTTATTTGTTGTTGTGGAAGAAAAACTGTACATCCTTTCTTCATTTGTAATGTTTCCTGAATATCGACCATCTACCTAAGCTACTCGTAAAGATCTCTTGAGCCACCTTTTTAAAAAGTGCCGTGAAAATAAATTAGTTCTTTCAAATTAATTTGAAAACCAGATTATCAATTAAGTACTATGCAGGTAGCAGATCAAGGAAAATTTGTCGTCTATTTCGATAATTCCGCTTCACGTTTCTTTCGAAACTGTCGACTAATTCCATACTCATCACAATGGTATCCGCGTACTTTCTGAGTATTTTCATCCAGCAGTAGAAGCACCTAATCAAACATTCCTTGTTTGCCTGCCATTTTTATAAAGCCGTTCAATTAACGAAAACATCAGGCTATTGTCCAGTCCTTGTTTCGTGGCAACAAAAGGTCTGTATCAAACTCTTTATTGTCATCATTTTCTCTCTTAAAAAACAATTTCTCAATTATTTTTCCTTTGTGCATTCTTAATAATAAAAATAGCTAACTGGATGGTTTCTGTAAAATTTTCCAAGTATATATTGAAATCGGCTCATTATTCTTACCCACACCCATGTTAAGTCCGCTTTGTTTTAATTTTCAAAATTTCTAAACATTGAAAAATCAATTTTGTTCGTAGTATAAAACTTATTCTTACGGTGGTTTAAACCGCTTGCTTTTGAAATATATGAAAAAGGTGCCTGTTCAGTGTTGCTTTTTGATTTGTTGAAAACATAGTGTGACGTATACACGAGACTGGTCAGTAAAAGCGATGTTATCGTGCGTCAACCGACTCTTGCCCAACGAGAGTGACGCTTCAACAGGCTTAGTGATTGCAAGCGCAACACAACAGTAATTGTTCTGGTTTGTTCGTCGGCTTATTTCAGACCGATTTATTGCAAATTCAGTTTCGATGATTCTGAGTCCTTTCCCCAAGGACCACCACTAAGAAACGTGTTTACCGAAGCACCTGCCTGTATTTGTAAAAATAGCTGTTCGTCGCAGCAAGTAAAATTTACAACACAGCGCCAAGATTCATCGATCGCAACTTGTGGTCTTAACGACAATGACTGATGGATTTCATTTTCGAAAGAAAACGTCAGTGCTTGACAGTGAGACAATTGCTCGTTTCACCTCGACTCCACATCTGCCAAGCTTGTCACACCTCTCAAGTTTAAATGCTGTGGGATCTTTTCCGTAGGGTTTGGCTCCTCGCTTTAAGGTTAGTATTCTACCACTTTCATAAACTTCGTTGAAAATTCCTTTTCTCCTTATTTTTCTTGACATACACCAAATATTTCGTAATTCTATCACGCAATCCCTGTCAGTTATTGTTTGCCTTATCACTTGTAGCTCTTGTTGTTGTTTCTTAAATTGTATGTGCTTACATGGCGAAATCTTCCTGCTATCATACATAGAATATATAAAGTACATTCAATATTCTTTCAGTTAAAGTTTTCTTTGTCATATCGCTATATTCATACAATTTAAAGTTTGTTTTATGCTTTTATGCTATGGCACATAGTGAGACTGAACTCAACCATAAACATTTGTCCATGGTTAGGATACCCGGCTGTTGTATCAACACAAAAAGGCCGCAACTGTAATTTTTTCTCTCCAGCTTAACTGGTTTTACATAACTAGTTAAATAATAATTTTTATCCCCAGCGTGGTAAAAGAAAGAAGTCAGCAGGAAGTCCAAACTCGTACCTCTGGTTTCTTAACCGTATGATTATGCTACGTTTGACTGGAGCAAAAAAAATCCGAGAGGACTTGTGATCTTGTTATTTGTAGCACTACTTGGCGTTTTAGTTTGTAAAGTTGAAATCGCAGTTGCATGTACTGGTCATATTACGACTTATTTCTAAACCTATCGGATTTGCAACAAAGGAAGAATCGGATGCTAAATTACCGTTTGAACAAAAATGTTTCCGTGTTCTATTTTTTCGAAGATCAGAATTAATTTAGGGAAATAAATACGCAGTTGTTGAAAGTCATTTAATTTGAAAAGATTTCTTTGGTTTAGACCAATATGAACTTATATTTTTGGTTGATTCATTTATCCTATAAAACAAATTTAAGTTGTGGGCCGTGACGAAATTGAATTCTTAATCCCATTCTCTCTTAATTGTAATTGGTCCAAGAAGTTGAATTAAAAAGCAGTCATAATACAGGTGTGTGTTTGGAGAAAGACAATTGCGTAGAATTAATTTGCCTATCATACTCGAAGTCGAAGTCTTTCAACAAGATAACAGACCGATTTGAAAGAAGGATTCAATTTTGTTCTTTAAATAAAAACAACAAGAACAGAAAGCTTCGGCTTTTTGTAATGTAGGTAATGTAGTAAAGTGTTATTTGTGTTCTTTCCACAATTATAGAGGTGGCTACTTTCTCAATGATCATGTTTTATTAAGAAACGAAAAAGAATTAGCATCTTTCCTAAAAGCCAAAGACGATTGTGCAGTACTTACTTGTCTGGATTTCAAGTGCTACTTATCTTTGCTTTTGCTGTAGTGTTTATAGAAATTAATCGTGATTAGAGCTAATACATAAAGATTAATGTGGAATGCAAAAAGCGTTGCCATTTCCTTCGTTTCAAAGAAACTAGACGCCATCAGTCAAGCTGTGATTTGCCAGCATTGTAAGTAAAAAGTAAACACATCAAGAAAATGGCTTTGAATCGTTTAGCAAAGAATACTGCAACTTCTACCGAAGGCTGATGTAACACAAAACTGAATGCGAAAGATAAAACATCTAATTGATTTGATTAAACCGACGAAAACAAAATAATTGAGCCAAGGAAGAAGAATTTCACGTTTTATCATCTATATGAAATTCTTGAAGAGCATATTAAATTGTGTTCAGTCTAGTAACCAGTCAGGTATGTATAAAACAACGATGATTTGCGGTCTGAAGGAAATAAACAACATTATTTAATGAAAAGTTTGGTAATTAGGTTTGTTCTTTGAAATTAAAAAAGATACAACACTTCTAAGCAAATAAGAAGTCTGTCCATGATGATATTAATAATCCTTTTTTTAATTGTTAAAATTGATGAGATATTTGTCTGACCTGCACACCGTCTAGTAGTCTACTGTACCTTCATATAATGTTGATTGCATTAAATCTGAAATGTTACTGATATAAAAACGTTGTTTATACTTAAAGAAAACTATAAGGTAAGATCGCGAGGTGAGACAAGTACGAGATAGATCAGAATATTTCATAAGTCGTGCGCGTATTTGGATTTTTGGAGTGTATTTTCTGTTCAAGAACTAATGGATGTTTCACCTTTTTAAGAAACCGAAAGAACGATTCCGATTATAAGCCTCAGTAAACTAGAAAATGCGTGTTTGAAAGTCAAAATCAGTTCTGCTATTCTGAGTTGAAGGCGATATGCCCTCATCGGAGATATATCTTTTGCTTTGTCACGCCAGTGACAATTAACAAGTAAATATTTTATGCTAGTTCGAAAAAGAAACAGCGTCGAAAAAACTGAAAACGGAAACCAAAACATTGCTAGGTTTTGTATTGGCATAAAGCTTTAAGCATATTAATTTTAGCATTACTATAAAAGGATCTACATTTAATCAGCCATGAAAGGCTGAACGTCAAAATTTCATCTAATAAGAAAAATGCTGTTCATTAGCATGCCGTGTACTGGTTTTCATTTTGGCTTTTAATCATTCCAATTTCCTGGTTTTACCAAATGTTAATGGCTTAGTAATTTAAAAAAACACCACAGTATTAAAATTTTAAGTTTCCTTGTGGTAGTGGTTTCTATGGGTATACGTCTACATATTTATTGTCACTATTCCAGGTCCTAAACCCCCCAGACCGCTCGGCTTCTTGATCGAAGAATAAGGACTCGCCGGTCTTTCGGACACGTACGAGGTGTAAGACCTTGTAAAAGCTCACTAACGCGCACACAGATCTAAAAGGGGCAAATATTGAATTATATGAATTGGAAGTGGGCAAGTTTTCTTTACACGTGTTTGTAAGCTCATGCCCAGCAGCTTCGCAACTGATAGTTGTTGACAATTTTGAAAGCATAATTATCCAAACCTTGGTGAGTTTGTGACACAGGTTAAAATAGTTTCAGAAAAGGCCTTCCTAATATTGAAATAGAACCTGTTCTATTACTAAAGTTTCAAACTATGGAGATACGAGCGCTGCCGTACATAACCGTTCACTGGGAAGAGTTATGACTGAAGTTTTTAAGAAACCTGGAAAATTTTAAATCAAAATTTTGCAACCCTCCTACTGAAAAACCAATTAGCAAGTGCTATTCATTTGTTTGTTATAAAAGCATTGCCACCACCCAATTCGATAAATAATTTATTTAAAATTTACTTTACTTCTTACATATACAAAACAAGTTGCAATCAGCACGCCAAGCATCAAATTAATCCACCTGGGCCTTTCTTGGCTCTCCAAGATATCTAGAAATATATCAAACTCTGCTGCTTACAACTGGGTTAAAGGGCAGAGTGGTGTAATTTGCAGAGTGTAAACTCTCAAGATTCTCAACAAACAAACAAACAAACAAACAAACAAAAAGATCACCAGAAAACACTTATTGTTTTCCTTTCAGATATTATTTTATTAATATTCAAAGAGTAATATGCCTTGTTCAATTTATTGATGCAGAGCAAGAATCAACATTTTCAGGCATGAATACCATAAGACTAAGCTGAAATCTGAAGAGCATTGTAAAAGATATGTAATGCAGCAAAAACAAGAGTTCAAGTTCGATGATAAGTGCCAAGTCGGTGGCCAGCCATTATATTTGCATGTTTGCTTACCTTGACCTTGTTCGAGTTTACCGGAATAAGCCTCAGGTCATGTCAGGTTGCATTAAACCAAGAAATCATCTTCGGTTCTAATTCGATACCATTGACGTTATTAAATGCACTGTAGACTTCATAGTCTATCCACAGAGCCCAAAAGCCGCAGAGACATTCGTCATTTTTTATCGCTACAGTTGCTCGCCCAGTCCAAAAATCCGTGCTAACACTTAACACTTTTAAAAAAAGTGGTGGGACATCCTGCACTTAACCATTAAATTCAAAAATTATGTCGTGAAACCTGTGTTGGAAGTTTAGAAAATTTTGTAAGAGACTACAAGCAGCACTCATAAAAAAACGACTATTATACAATATCTTGCCTGACCTTGTACATCTGTTTTAACAGCGTCTCAAACTTTTTGTCTCAGGATTAGTGTTGAGCTAGCAAAGAGGTTTGACCTACAGAGGCTTTTTTAAACGGTCGAGGAAGGTTAAATTGTCTGCCCGCTGTGTTTCAATAGGTCGACCTCTTATTGTTGACCTACATGTGCTTTCGGCCCGACCATGCACGTGAGCTGCGTCTCCGTAATCCAGCCCCAGTGGGCTGCAAGGTTGATGATTAGCCGCATAACCATTACCCTTTTATATTCTTTTCTTTTCTAAAGAAACTGGTTTTGGAAGAAAAGGAAGAAAAGGCTCCCTTTTCTTTTTCAAGCTTTTTCAAGGTTTTGGAAAAGTGTATGACGGTATTTGAAACTTAGAACTATTTTTTATATAGGTTTTTGGATCGACAAGTAGTTAGTGTAGCTCATCAATTTAGAATATTCCAGGTGACGAAAGTACAACATAAGATATTGTGTTTCCATACACGTGTGTGTAAGTGCGCGCGCGTGTGGTTGTATACAAATATATATGTGTGCGTGTTACTGATATGACTTTTATTTTGGCGACATCATAGTTGTCTGTGCAGTTTAAATTACGCAAGTAAGTGTGTGTGTGTCTGTGTGTGTGTGTGTTTGGCTACAGCTTTCATTTTCCCTTTTTCTCCTTAATAATAAATCAGTAATCAGGAC
>JAOBYH010221303.1:0-10039 GCA_025403525.1 Umimayanthus kanabou | reverse complement strand
TTAACAAATATAGATAAATTACAAGTCAGAGTGAAAAATCCACAACAATATCAATCATAATGCAATAAAACAATTTGAGCGCGGTTGCTCGAAAGTGGGTTATTGCTATCCCTACTTCCGTATATATACTGATTTGGGCGATCATTTCTGGTTTACGAAACTGGTTTTGTTTGGGGTGTTTCAACAATAACTTTAAAAGACCGAATAATGTGTTCCTAGATAAAGAAGTTTAGTTAAAAGTTTCACCTAACTTTGAGTTAATTTTCAACCTACCTTCGAATAAATCTTTTTGAGTAATATGAAGGCATAAACAAGAATTTGGAAACTTTTAAGCATTAGACTATGCAAAATTCATAAATCTAGATAGCTATTTACTGATTTTTAAAATTTACATGACAAAACTCATCTTACAACTAGTTGTTGTGGCTATGGCAACTTTTGCTATCAGTTTCTAACTTTTCTAAGACCCGTCCTGCAAAAAGTGTTTCTAATTAGTTCAACTTATAAAAACACCACTAAATCCCAAGAAAGAATAAAAATTTTAGTTTAAAAATGGTGTGCAGAACTATTATTTCTAAAAAAAACAACTTAAGATGCGACATTTTTTCAAAGAGTACAGGTCTTTTATATAATGGGCAGACACGCGTAAATCAATGAGACCGAGTGACCGATAAGCCTCGCTCTCATGCACTCGGTCCTATTGCTTTACACGTGTCCGCCATTTATGAATATGGCGTATACTGTCTTTGTTTACAAAGCCTCATTTTTGAATGAGAGTCTATGAAATAAATTAATGTTTAAAGTGCGGAAAAGAAGGGATGTGGGAAATGATTTTCACAGTTTAGTTGCAACTTAAGAAAAATAATTAGGCCTAAACGGGATTCGAACCCATCACCTTTGCGATGCCGGAGCAGATGCTCTAACCACTGAGCTAGGTAGTCAGTCAAGTGTTAATTCAAATAAACCAGTGCTAATGTTGAAAGCGTGAATGAGGGTATATGAAATATCTGACCTGCCTACCATGAGTAGCATCATAGTTCAGTGGTTAGAGCATCTGCCGCGGTATCGCATAAGTCATTGGTTCGAATCCCGTTGAATCCTGATTGTTTTTCCAAACAAATATTTGCAACAGCTTAACCCTATTCAGACTGGGCTTTTTGGTGTCCCTCAGACTGGGGGGGTTCAAAGAACCACCACCAGTAACGTTTTGCAATTAAAGTTATTTAGGAGATATTTTGACAATTCATAGTTCATACCAAGCTTGTTTAATTTCCATCTTGTAAGTAATGATATGACGTCTTATGACTTCAAAACTACATCATTACTGTCAAAATTTTGGGTTTTTAAAAAATCTAGCTGATCAAAAGTAGAATAGCTGAGAGACGTTTTTGACTCAAAAACACGACAAATAAACGATACAAAATGAAAAGAAAACTTCTTTTTTAATACAAATAATAGTATTTAAAAAAAATGAGTATTACAAAGCATATTTTTCCAGTGAAAGTTCAATGTTCAAACCAAACATTAGCTCATAAACTATAACATTAATATTTTACTCAGATTCATTGTATTTAACGCTAATAGTGTCACTAAAACCGTTTTAGTTCTGTTCTAAACGTTTTCAAACGCAAATCGACTAGAAAAAGCTTGCAATTTTGACACAGTGCAAAGTACATGGTCGCCATCTTGGATTTCAAAAAAGGTATTGCACAATACCTATGGCGTCACAAGTCACGTGCAGAATTAAGTATATTGCAAAAACTATCGATTAATTGACTTTGAGACTAATAATTAGCACTTGTTTTAAATAATTTATTATTTATGGAGAATTATTTAAAAAACCCAAAATTTGAGTAAACATGGCGTCGAAAACAGGGGTTGCCATGGCAACAAATAATAACCTTGACGCAAAATTTTTCTATAATCTTGTTCTCCAATAAATTTTAGTTAAAGTCGCCAAATTTGGTTGGTATTACTTAAATATCAAGGAAGTTCTCGAAAGTTGAAATCAGCGCGGGCACTTTGAACCACGCACCCTCCCCCCCAGTCTGAATAGGGTTAACTGCGAAGATCATTTCTTATATCCAAAGCTTCTATTAGATAGTTGAAGCGAGCTGGACAAACTGCACCGAAGCGTCTTCGTAAACCATAAACGAACTACAATAAATGTGAAAAAAACATGCATGCTAGGTCTTACAAGCAAGTGAGTAGTAACATTTAATACAACTATTGTACTTATAGACACCTGAGGGCGAGTAATAGAATTTTTGCCAGCCTGACGAATATCTTGAGTGATGAGTCGTTATCCACCACGTTGTCGTCATTTTCAGACCTCTTACTGTCATGTCCAGCGAAGTTGTCCATCCACAAAGTCTGTTCTCAAACGTACAGGTCCAGCCTGAGTAATGAAAACGGTTGCCAAAGCAAAAATATAATGATAATGATAACGGTAACGGTAACGATAACGATAGTAATGGTAATGGTAATGGTAATGGTAATGGTAGTGGTAATGGTAATGGTAGTGGTAGTGGTAATGTTAATGTTAATGATAATGGTAATGGTCATGATCATGATAATGATAATGGTACTGATGGTACTGGAATGTACTGGTAGTGGCAATGGCAATGGCAATGGAAATGGAAATGGCAATAGTAATGGTAATGGTAATGGTAATGGTAATGGTAATGGTAATGGTAATGGTTATGGTTATGGGACTTGTAAACAAAAGCCATTCGGAAAATACTTGTGTCCCGTGTACACAAAGCGTCTGTTTCCACAATGAACGGTTATAATACTCAAAAATGTGCTATTCTTGGCGAAACTCGGATAACATTTTCCCACTTTCAGACTACATTTAAAAGATCAAAAAGAGGTTTAAAAATGTGTTTGCTGTAAATAACAGCAACTAGAAAGCGTTTAGGAAAACAACACTCGTGAAAAACGTTTGGTTAAAAGAATGCTTCAAGCATTTAAGGGTTAACTTACCGCTAATTCTATAACTTTCTACCAGAAGTATGATCTTCGAGTGAACACTACCATACCAGCGAACTTGTACTGCTTGTCGAGGGAGGTTCAAAGTCTTCCCCAACAAGTGGCGCATGTCATTATACATGTACACCTGTGGACTGTTTTTATCATCAAAATACACAATGACTCCTTGGGTCCCACTGTAATACAGCAAAGTCAATTTGACACCATGACCACGGCTTACTTTCAGTGCCCTTTGACAGTCCTGTTGGGCACCGTTGTATTGTATGATTGGAATATCAAAAAATAACAATGCCTTGCTTTCAAGTCTTATCTCATCAAATGAAGTACAAAGCTCTATTCTCCCGTTAACCATGTTTGGAATATTTTTAATGTCTGGCACCGGAAATGCAATACCGTGCTCATTGTGTGATGAAACGATGCGGTAAAGGACAGTTTTCTTCCGTGATTGTACCACACTAAAACCAGTTTTACCAGTATTTAAAAATGTAGACTCTTCAACAAGTACGTTTTCATTAGGTGCAAAGATTATCAGGCCTCCAGAGCTACAATTTATAACCGAAACATACTTCATCCTTGGGACAGAAAAAACTGTTTCTATTCCAGCTGCTACGGTGTGTTGTCTCAGACCAGCGTGCCGAAGCTCGACGTGTTCCAAAACGGATTGTTTCTTATACGGTTGAGTTTCTGGTGTTGTTGTAAATCGAAGTCCTCCCCAGGTTTTTATAGCACATCTTAATCTAACCTCACGACTTGATTTACACCGCTCTGAAGCTGGTATCATTTGGCAATTGTCAATCGTACTCTCGTTGCCGTAACAAGAAACGTAAAAAGGCCATGATGGGTTGGAACTTACTTGCAATGACCCAACAGCTGGTTTCATTAGTTTTTGGTAAGTTGACGCTTTGTACCCTAGCTGATTGCAGACTACAGCCACGTTCTTTAAGTTCCAGTTCTTATATGCTTCTTTACATACGGGAATCCATGTCTTATTATAAAAAGCCTCCAAACGCCCCTGCCATGGAAATTTCCCTCCGGCGAGACGAAGATATATTCTACTGGACAAAGGAACACCTTCGACGGCTTTAAAATAGATTTCTTTGTCTTTTTTACCCTTTGCGATTAATGTTCCTAGAACCAGAATACTCCTTCTCTCAGCTACTCTAACCTCCACTCCAGGTTCTATAGTAAGAGTAACGTTCGGTAATACCGTAAGATCTGTTTTTACCAAATATGGACTCTTTTCAACCGTCAATGTCAATGATTTGTATAATCGGCCTGAAAGGATCTTGGAAGGAACCGGCGATCTCTCTTTTCTGTCTGATAAAACATTAAAGTCGTGTTCATTTAACAAAAATGGAGCATACCTTGCGACAGGATAGTCATAATAATCGTCGAAATCGATAATTCGTTCACGGACAACTGATTCTTCCTTCGTTCCCCACCAGTTCATTGACATGTTCACTTCGCTTTTATGGGTAGTTGCAAGAATCTTCAAGCATACCTCCACTCCAAACTCCTTGTTGTTTAGTTTATTGTAGTGAAAGTCATACCTCCTAAAGGCATCGCTTCCAGATAAATAAACAGCACAACCAATCTGCGACATTTTGCTTTCCAAAGGTTTGTTTAGCAGCAGCGTATTGTTGGTAAATTTCAACAGTTGAATTGCTATATTAGAGTTGACACTATAGACAATTTGAAACAACAGAACGCTCCGGCACTTATTCTCGAGAAACCTGTTGTTGGCTATTGCTGTATCTCGTTCAATTCTCATTAACTCGACCACGCTGCCTTTTGGAGAAAAGTTCTCTTCAAATACGTTGAAATCAATTCTGCTAGGCGCAAAACTAACGCTACCCTCAATCAGAATGCTCACTCCGCGATTCTTATAGAATAAGTTTCCAATAACTAGCAAGAGCTTTGATTCACTTCTAATGTCAATGACACCTTTCTGTTCACACTGGTTTAAGACAAATCGGTTGTTTCGAAGTTCAAAACCAGGCCTATAGTTTGTCGAACCAGAAGTACCCACCACAAATTGTACTGAAATGAAAAAAAATGGCGTTATTACTGTGACAAATTACAGTGGCTAAACTATGATTAATGATGTATACAACCATACACAAATTGCTAATTAATATTGATATTCAACCTTATCCGGCATCAACATTTTCTTGGGTGCATGGGTGCGGGGTGGGGTATGGGCAGAAAGTGCTATTAAACGTATTGGGATAAAGTTTATTGGACTAGCAGAGGATCGTAAATCAATTAACTTGATGTCACTACGTCATGACATTAAGTCATGATGACGTCATAACTGTTAAAATATTAGGTTGCCATAAATTCTTGCTGAACAGAAACAGAAAGTTTATGAACGTTAAGTTGCTGACTTCCAAGAACAGCTAGTAATTGTTTCAAAACGTATACTCCGTTTTTGAAGTAAATGACAATTTTTAAAAAAAGTTTAATTTGGCAAAGTACGTTTTTTTCAAAGATATTTTAATGTTAAAATCGTGCATCAACTCATAAACTGTAACATTGATTTTTCTTTCAAAGACCTTGCAATGGAGTCCATCAACGCCACTCAATCATGTTCTGCTTTGTTAACAGCGTTTTCAAATACAAATTTACTAGGAAATGCTTTAAACTTTAACACATGCAAGTCTCAATTGCGTTGTTTCAACATGAGATGGAAAGCCAATGGGAACCACTAAAGATGTCCAGTTATGGATCACTGTGCTAGCCCTCCAGCATTTCTATGCGTGCTTTCAATTACCGTATAAAAAACATACGCGTAATTTTCACTGTTATTTCGTTTCTTCCTCATTAGTTATGCAAAATTCGGCCAAGTTTCACTGTATTTGAGAATCACTAGTTTCAACAATGCCAACTAAAATATTCATGAGGGCACCAAATACCCTGGATGAGTCAAGCGACTCTATATCTGCCTGATAATTCAGCTCAATTCAAAAATTGTAAAAGCGGGCATTTTGTTGGCATTCATTCCATTGTAGTACATTTTCGTTTACGCGTGATTAGCGTATCAAAGGAAAAACGTATATCTTTGCCCTCTTAGGGACATAAAATCACGCATTGATTTTTATGTTAAACTTACCCGAGTTGTTAAGAAAGAGGTTGTGAGTAAATAGCCATTCGGTAAGATAGGTTCCTGTCCAGATCTCAATTACTGATTCACGGTTATCAAGAAAGAAGTTTTTGTCAAGCACATGTTTGGTCAGACTTCTCTCGTTGCTGGTATGCGCAAATAATGCACCGCGTCTGTTCCCGAGAAAATTGCTTCCGGAGACAAACAGTCTCGTTCTCCCACTAGTAAGATAAATTCCGCGATTGCCATTTTCAGAAATGGTTGAGTTCATTATTGTAATTGATCCCTGGCGGTTATTCGAGATTAAGATTCCGTATTCTACCGAGTTCCCAATTTCAGTGTTCAGCATTTTAATGTCTCCAGAATTAGCACCGTGCATTATCATTCCGACTCTGTTTGATTTTAAAATTGACGTTCTGATGAGCACCTGATCGATTGGACTTGCCAATGTTATGCCTGTGTAGGAGAAAACGAAAAGAAACTATTACACCCCCGTAATAAGTACTTTATTTCAAACTGATCATTGTACTGCTTTTTGCGAATAATCAGCAATTGAACATTTCTAACAATTGGTTTTGAAAGATTAATGAATATGCTAGGTATTTTTCCGAATCCGCAAATTGCAATTTACACCGGCCGATTCCACAACCCTTTTTTATGTAGAAACTGAAAACAATAACAGTATTCTTTATTCAATTAATTAGTTTACTAACTTTGTGCTAGCAAAACTATTTGAGCCGGGTTGGTGATTAATACAAAATAAAGGATGGAGACTTTTTTAGAAAATGGAGTGAGGTCCAACAAAATAAACGAACAATTCTAATGGAAAATATCATTTAAGAATTGTTACGTTTTTGTTAGATTTTGGGTTGTTATTGTTTGCATAAAAAAGTTGTTACATTTAGGGTCAAAATTGTTACATTTCGCTGCGTAGCATTGCCTTTACAGCGGGAGCTAAGAGCTTCTCCTGTTATTGATGTAACGTGGAACACTCTGTAGGAACATGCTTTCATAAAGATGTGGTTAGGTTTACTAATCAATATTTGTGTGTAGCTTTGCCTTGTATTAAGAAGGAACACTAAACTTGACTAAACCTAGTTTCCATATGATCGCTCACGATCGCCAGATCGCTGAAAATACTGCCAGCGATCGTCATCGATTATATGGAAACACTTTTCAGCGATCGGGAGATCGTCGGCGATCGTGAGCGATCCTACGCTTCAGTGATCCCAGCGATCCGGCGATCGTGAGCGATCATATGGAAACTAGGCTTAAAAGCAAATAACACGTGGTCCAATGCTGTCCAGGCAACCACTTCCTACACTTTAGCATTTGTCACTTGTCACATATTGCAACTGTTACGATTTTAAGGGTTCCATAAAGTTTTCTTTCAAAAGTGACGATTATGCTTCACTTGAGATTATGGAGCCATCAGTAGTTGTGATTGTATGTTTTCTAAATGAAGTGCTTTCTGCTTTACAACTACGTAAGCGTGAACGCAGGTTATTACAAAAATCAATTTAATCGTCTTAATTATTTCGTTTTAGCACTGTTTGAGTCATGTTAAGGTAAATAACGTGCGCCTTTGTTCAATTTTCTTACTTCAAACTACATACCGTAGCTTTGAGAGGTTCGGATAGTCGAGCCATCAATAAAAAGGCTATGAATCCGGTTGCCACCGATACGTATTCCTTCTTGTCTTGTTGCACTGGTTTGACAAGTCATGATGCTTATGGCTCCTCGTGAATCATGCAAGACTGGTCCCTCTGTGTGAAATAAAGATAATAACACCATGACCAATAATAGGCCAGTTTCAAATAACAATAAAGAAACAAATCTTAGGGCATAGGAGGGTCACCTTTCTAGAAGGGTCAAAACATATTCCCCCTTTACATGCAAAGGTATATCCCAAAAGCTTTCTCGTCGCATAGTAACCAGGGCAGCGCTCGTTCGGCATATTCGTCTCGGCTTCCAGAAAAAGTATTTTCCGCGGGTAAGAAAAACTTTTTGCGTGCTTTGATTGGTAAGTTATAAAATCAATATCCACCACTATTAAGCTTTTATCATTAACGCTAGAAAACCAAGACGGACGCTATAGGTGAGGAAGTTCGGATAAGTGCGCGAGTCTGAGATTATTTTTCTCACTTTTTTTTTGGCAACTGGAAATGTTTATGATTTATCTTGACTTGATCAGATAACTGGTCAAGACGTTCTTCATTTGATGTAAACAGCCCCAATTCGTATTCTGCGAGTAAGCAGAGGTGCTTAGGGGGGAAGGTTGCGAAAGGTTTGAACGCACCTCTCCACGGGCCTGGAAATAAATAAATCGACTGATCGTGAATTATATGTTATTTTATATAATTATATATTATCTTTCTTTAGCAAAATGCAGTTTTCTCAAATCGGACCCCCTAGAAATTGCACCTTCACTGCCCACACGCACCCTCCCCCACCACCCTTGTTACACACCTGAAGATTGTTACAATTCATCTTGTGCGAAACTTTCTTACTAAACATGCCACAATTACCATATTTTATTGTTATAATTATCAGGAAACTTCCAAAGCTAAATCATTATAACGGTGTACAGACAAATGTTTTACGAGTTAGTTACCTTTCACAGTGAAAGCGAAGAACTGAAGATTCACGTTATTTCTTCTTGTTGTGTAACGCAGGTAGAGGTGATTGGTTGTTGAGTTTATGACAGGCCTGTCCGGCCAGTGGAGATGTCTCACTTCCCATACTCTCTCTTGAACCGTTCCGTTTGGACCATCAAAGATCTGAAAGCTCTGGTAATTTTGGATGGTGTGATAGATGATTTGTATAACAATCACATACCCTAGTTTGGTGCTAAAAACCAGGTCACAAGATCTCTCGGAAGAAAAAGCATTTTTGTATACGAAATAAAGTCTCTTTTCTGGTTCTAAGAAAGTATTATTCTGAAGACAAATGGGAAGAACTTTTCGCAATTCCGGACTTGCCATATCTGAAGTGTGGGCGTTCAAATGCCCCCAGTTACTGCTCTCATACAGGATCCCTTTACCTCCACTTCCGCTGACATTTACGTGAGATAATGTCATGAACGGGGACAAGAACCGAAAACCATGAGAAGCAGTGTTAAAGATAGATGAGTTTCGAATAACAAATTTGTGCGGCAACGGGTTATTGTAGAGAACTACTATTCCAGTTCCCGAGGACCCGGCAATTTTCAGCCCAGAAATATCATGAATGTTGTCGTCAATACGGAGGCCAGAGCCCGGAATTCGAATATCATCCCTATAAGCGTAACCAGCTGCCTCAAGGTACAAATTGTGTAGTTTACTTTGCTTGTGTGATAGTGCTAAATGCACTCCGGCCCACTGCACTCTCCTGCAGTCAACAGACACCACGTATCCGCCACATCTCGAGCTGAATGACCAGTCGTGGCGGTTACACATTGTGATGTCATTGTCTTGTCCTGAAGTGCAGGCAATATTGTTGATAAAGAAGCGTTCTTCTCCACTTACATATTGAAAGGAATAGCTGCAAAAAGTATGTCAAGTTAGTATTTCGTACTCATATATACGGTTTTGTCGATGGAGACAACACAGGAGTCTTGCCAAGGTTTTCAGTCACAGCTTTTGCTTAATGAGCCAGACACGTGCACATTGACCACACATTATCAGGATAAAAAGAAGTTACATTTGGCAGGATAGAGGTTATAAAAAAGGCACAGGACAATGCTTCCAAGCAAGTTAGACTTTTCTTTTTTAGAAAAACAACATTTAAAATGAATAC
Source organism: Umimayanthus kanabou (assembly GCA_025403525.1). Classification (NCBI taxonomy): domain Eukaryota; kingdom Metazoa; phylum Cnidaria; class Anthozoa; order Zoantharia; family Parazoanthidae; genus Umimayanthus; species Umimayanthus kanabou. The sequence continues at coordinate 168 of JAOBYH010221303.1, read as the reverse complement.
GTATATTTTTCATTTTCAGTAAGGGGAGCGTCACATATCGATTTTCCCCACGAGAAACGTCATATGTACGTTAGGGGGTGGGGGGTTGGCGGCTGTGACGTTTCTCCGAAAAGCCGTGTGGAAAAAATCGATAGTTTGTTGAGAAAAGCCAAAACCGCCAATAAACAT
>JAOBYH010221081.1:0-10039 GCA_025403525.1 Umimayanthus kanabou | reverse complement strand
CGACACAAACACCGGAAGTAGAGGCCTGGGTTGAGATGACATACATGACATACCAGATACATAGTCTGCCCAAGAACAACCGCTGACAATGTTGTTCATTCTACCGAATGAACACAAAAAGTGCTATTCAGAAGTGAAAATTTTGGTTTTACAAGCACAATTGACCTGGAGAAAATAACAAATTCGCCAATTCCTAATCTTAAACTATATTGCAGAAATAGAAATTGCTGGCAAGTCCCTAAAACTGCCAGCGAGTGCCAGTAGCCTGTGGCTATTTTGAACCCTGGGTTTTTGGCTCAGAAACCACCTGTGCCCCTAAAAAATTTTTAGTGGCCAAGGCAAAATTTAAGCGCCCAACCATGGGTCATTTTTTTATATGTTATGTATATAGAGATGTTATATAGAGATGTGGGAAGGTTAGGCTATAAAGTAGGAGAGGTCTTATAATATTGAACAAAATCATTGTTTCTCAATACTGAAATAATTACAAAACAGTTACAGTAGCAGCAAAATGAATAGTATGCAGTACCACTATTTCTAGGTCAAGAAGCATCGATCCACCAAGACCAGTCCTGCATTTTAACTTACTATTTTTCGGATGCCCAGTTCTTCTGTTTGTACGGTAATATGTATTTACAATCTAGATGAAATATTTGAAGTTTTATAACTTTCCTCTGATTTTTTTTTTTTGATAATGCTTGGTGTTTGTGACTGAATTTTGTATAATCAAATTAAACATACCTAATAGATATGCATTGCAAAAGAGTTTTTATCCTAATTTTTGTAACCTTAACCAAACTTCTTTTTACTCACCATACAGCTCACAGAAACATATCGTCGTATGTTTCGTGTTGTTTCCCGATTTTTTATTTTATTTTTTGACATTTCAATGTAGGTGGAGGGCTGCAAGAGCAATGGCTATAAAAAACATGATTAAGATTGAATCAGTCACAATGTTAGTCTGCTGTAGAAGGCACTAGAACCAGACCCTTATCAAGAAGATACTAGTATGGTTCTTTGTAAAACTTGTGACAAAAAGACATTTATCATTGGTTTTAATAAGAGCTGTCAGTTGGACAGTAGATGTCTAACCTGCAATGCAAAGGTTGTGAGTTGGAACCTTGGGCAGACCACAGCAATCGACTCAGCTGTTCAAATGTATATATAATGAGTACAACCTTCTGCTGGGGATAACCTGTCTTGTCAAGGGAAATCATGTACATACTGTCATATGTTTAACACCACTGACACAGTAAATAAACACGGGCCCTATGAGCCACTTGGCTCAGTGAATGATCTGGTATTTATGCTAACAGCTAGTACATCTTTCTGATTGCAGGAGGGTGGTGTGGATAGTCTGGTTATTGCCAACATTGAAAGAAATGAGCTGAAGACAAAGACCAGAGACCTGGAAGAAGAACTGGCGGCTAAGAAGGCTGCCTTGAAACAGGTCAGTCGAGAGAATGCAGAACTGAAAAGCAGAGTTGAACTCTTGCTGACAGACCAGAGTGGTGCAACCGTTATCAGGGAGCTGAGTGACAGAATTGAAGAAATGAAAGAAAACTTGCAAAGCCGGCAGACAATCCTTCAAGAGATAAACAAGGAGAATCAAGAGTTGAAGCAGAAAATGGCTGCCAGTGCCAATACGTCTGATCTGCTTTCTCAGATAGAAGAATTTAAAAGGAATATAAAGAAAGCAGAGTCTCAAAATGAGCAACTTGATGCCGAAAATACAGGTTTGAAACAACAGCTTTCAAGATTCCAAGGTCATGATGTTTTCCCAATTGATCCAGCTGAGCATGAAAATCTAAAGCAGAATTTAGAACAAGTTTACACGGAAAATGAGCAACTGAAGTCAAAAGTATACATGTTGGAATCAGATGTCCAAATGAGAGAAAGCTTGGAGCAGGCCGATAAGCTCTCTAGTCTTCTAGCGGAGAAAGAAGATGAGATCGGAAGGCTCCATCATGCACACAGTAAGTTGTTGACAAGGCTGGAGACTCTCGATAAAGGAGAGACACTGCCTGATGAGTCAAATGGGGGCTCAGCTGAATTAGAGATTGAAGTTCAAAAGCTTAAGCTGCAAATTGACAGGCTGCAAGATAGTTCCATCTCAGAATCATCACAACTTGAGAATTTAAGACAAAACCTTGAACTGAAGGAAGATGCTTTGAAGCAAGTTAGTAAAGAAAATGAAGAATTAAGAGCAAGACTTGCCATTGTGGATTCCTCTGACATGAAATCGCTGTTGGAAGAGAGCCACAGAAAACTCCAAGAGATGAGTGTTGAAGCAGCAGCGAAGGAAGAACAGCTGCAGAAATTTAGAGATATTCAAAATGAACTTCGTAAGACCAGAGCAAGATCTATCTCACAAGATGAGGAAATTGTTTCGCTAAAAACCCAACTTGCTGTTCTAGAAGACAATTCACTCTCGGAAACTTCACAGATCGAAAATCTTCGGCAAAACCTGAAACTCAAACAGGAAACTGTCAACAGACTTAACTGTGACAATGAAGATCTACGTTCAAAAGTTGAACAGCTGGAGGCAGGTGCAGAGGAAAACAAGAAAAGGTTTGATGAGTTAACAAGAACTTTAGCCTTAAAGGAAGAAGAAGTGGAAAAGCTGCAGGATGTTTCATCAGAACTTGAGGAATCACAGAAAGTGTCGCATGCAATGGAGGGTGAAATTGCCACCCTTCAAAAACAGATTGAAGCTATGGAAGATAACTCATTATCAGACTCTTCTGAAATGGAAAATCTAAGGCAAAACTTGAAAGTGAAACAGCAAACCCTTCAGCAGCTGATGGAGGAAAATGACCAGGTAAAAATGGAGCTGAAAGAAAAGAATCAACAGTTGTTGGAAGTGAACGAGAGGCTGAGCATCAAGGAGGATGAACTGGAGACTATGGTGAGAGAACGGGACCAGAAATTTATGGATGTAATGGATCAGGTTGCAGAAAAAGAAATGAATTCGGAGGATCTCAAGAAAAATATTGAACAGCTGAACACTGAACGACAACAACTGGCCAAAGAGGTTTGTATCTCAAGAGGGGTGGGGTAGGGGGATGGGGATAGGAGGGGAAGGGCAAGATTACAAGGAGCAGAAGAGGAAAGGAATTTTAAGGGAGCGAGGTGAAGGATAAAAGGGGGAGTGGCAAGTAGGTAATCTGGAGTGGCAGCAACAGTCTAACTGTCTTGAGAGTTTGGTTCTCTTAGTTTGAGAAGGGTTAAGTATTAGATTACTGGGGAGGCATGACAAGTTGGTTGGGAGAGGGCACAGAAAGGAGTGTTCGAAAGGGGTTCCTGCAGAGTCTTAAAAATCTTGTTTTTGGTTTTGTATTTTTAAGGCCTTGAAAATGTCTTAAATTTGCCAAACTTTGTCCTTGAAGTATTTAAAGGTCTTAAATTTTGTTCAAAAAAATTATCGTTTCTCATGGAAAAAATTCGAAGATTGTGTAAAAACAGTTTTGATGCAGGCAGCAATTGTTATAAGTTTTGTTCAGCAATGACTGTTCACCAGTCTTGAAACACACTTGTTATACCAATCCTGTTTGCTTGTGCTGTGGTCTGTGTAAAGTGTGCTCGAATAGAGGTTGTTTGTTACTTGAATAGGTTGAGACTTTCCATAACCAATCTGACGACTTAGCTGAAAAGCTGGATCTCTCCCAGAACCGTCTGCTACAACTACAAGAGCTGGTTGGTAGCAGGGACGAGAATATTCGCAAGTTGGAGGAGAAGCTGCATGAGACGGAAGCTGACCAGGAGAAGCTGAAGCAGGAGGCTCAGTGTCAGGCTGATGAACTGACGACACAGATTAAGATGTTGCAAGAACAATTACTACAGGTAAGATTACTACGTTTGTTCAATACATTTTTAATCACGGTTTTTTTTTCAAACATTATTTTGCAACTTACATTTAAATGTTAAATGTAAAGCAATCATAGACATCTGTGTAGTTGGTATGCTTTACTTCTCATGTTGCAATTTAATGTTAAATAAAGCTAATTAATATATACGAAAAAACCCAGAGTGTTCTAACTTTGTTCTAAATTAACGTTGTTTGATATTAGTTTTGTTTTAGATTTAAAAACTGAGAATTTTCCTTCTTTCACTGTGAAACAATTCATGAAAGGAAGCCACTGGAAAATTACAACTGTGACTTGTTTCTAATCGGATGAAACACTGCTGCACTTTACAACATTATTTTACTGTCTAAATTCAAATTATTGGAGCTGTATCAAATACTCAAGAAAGTTTGGTCACATGTCGAGTGTATGACAAACTTTCAACTCACGTAAAAACATCTAATACAGTGAAAGGTCTAGACTCAGGTGAGTCAATGTTTGTGGTTGATTGATTGTCTGGGCTGGTGTAGTCCTGAGAAGGACTGTTGTTGGTTGAAACTGACGTTTCGACACTCTTTCAGTCTTTGTGGAAGTCTTCTACAGTCTCTAGTGCACGTTGTGTTATAACTTTGTTCTCTTCCAAAATTTTCTGAAACAAAGGTTTTGAAGCTAATTTATAACAATCAGTAGGACTAAACTGGAGCAATTATTGTTGCGTTTGTGGCAATGAGTTGTAAAATATTTGTACTTTTCTCGTGTTACAGAATGATGATAACTTGAAGATTCACCAAGAATCAATGCAAAAGGCCTCAACTGACTTAATGAACACAAAGAACGTAATAGAAGGCCTTCAGGCTGCTCTGCATGAGAAGGACGAAGAAATGGAAGAACTGAAGGAGACTCTAGATAGAATGGAAAGTGATAATAGCTCGGCTATTGAAGACCTCCAAGCCAACTTGCGGCAGAAGGATGCCACGATTGGTAAACTGCAGGAAGCTAGGGAAGAAACAGAACATGAACTCAAAGATGCAATTGAAGAACTTCAATTAAACCTTCAAAAGAAAGAGGAAGGAATTCAATCGAGGCAGTCCAACGAGGGCAAGGAAGAAGAATACAAGATAGCTCTTGAAAATTACAACAAAGAAATTGCAAGACTGTCTGAAGAGTCTGAGTCAAAGGACGAAGCGCTGAGAAAGCTAAACACTGAGATGTCTAACTCGTTTACTGAGGTAGAGAGTCTGAAGGCTCAAAATGAACAACAGAGAAATAAAGTTTCTGAGCTTGAAAACATTTTAGTGGAAGTGAGGAGGCAGAGTCAGGAGGAGAAAGAGAACCTGGAACATTCTTATCAGAAAGAACTGCAGGAGGTAAGCAGCAAGCATTCAATAGAACTAGAAAACTTGAAAATTCAACTAAATCGACAATTTGAAGATTCTGGGCTGGAACAGGATAACTTGATGAAAGATCAAATGGAAAAGTTGAAAGAGATATATGAAAGCGAGCTGCGGCATTCGAAAGAATCACTTGATAAGCAGTTGACCTTCAACAGTGAACTTGAAAAGCAAATGGACCAGGCATCGGAAGAGCATGAGGCAAACATACTGGCACTGAAAGACGAAAAAAATAAGATGAAGGAGGCTCTTGATAATCAGTTTAATTTGTGTAGTGAACTTGAGCAGCAGCTTGAGAGTGTAAAACAGAAATATGAGGGAGACCTCTTCCAACTGAAAGAAGAAACTCAGACATTGCAGGAGTTGCTGGAGAAGCAACAGGCCGCAAATAGAGAAATCGAACATGAAATGAGTAATGCGAAACAGGACTACGATAGGGAGTTGTTAGGCTTGAAACAGGAACTTGAAGGATCAAAGAATACTCTGACGAAGCAACTCGGTTTAAACAGTGAACTGGAGCAGCAAATGGGAGGGGAAAAGGAGAAATATGAGAATGAATTGTTGCAATTGAAACTAGAGATGCAAGGACTCATTGAGAGGGACAAGAACCAAATAGAGTATTTGCAGTCTGAGTTGGAAAGAAATAAAGAAGCTTCTGTTAAATTAGAAAGTGAAATTGCCATTAAGGAAAGCAATGTTGAAAATGTTGAACAGCTAAGAGATCGCTATTCAACTCAGCTTAAGACTTTAAGTGAAGAGCTTCTAAATGAACAGAATACAGTTGAAGATATAAGAGCACAGATGACTGCAGATAGGCACCAACATATCCAAGTAGTTAACGAGCTCAAAAATGAGATTAGACAAAAGGACAAACAGATTGCCGAGTTGGATGACAACTTGTCAAGTTTTGAAGACGAACATAAAAATGAAATGGAGCATTTCCAACAGAATATTGAAAAGCAACAGTATCAGACGGAGGAACTAGAAAAACGGCTTGTTCTTGAACTTGGGCAGGAGTCAGCAAAACATCAGAATGAACTTCAGCAGTTAAAAGTTATGTTAGAAAGTAAACAAAGAACTGTAGAAGAACTAACAGAAAAGCTACGATCGCAAGCATCTGAAAATGACATTTTGCAAGAAAAACATGCGAAGGAAATGGAAACTTTCCAGCAACAGTTGACAGAGTATACGGGAAGTGTAGAGGAGCAGTTGAGGCAGCTACAGCAGGAAGCCGAACAGCAGGCTGAGAAGAAATACAAGGAGAAAGAGGAAGAACATGAACAAGAGCTTCAGGATTTGAAGAATAGCCATTTGAAAGACGTAGAAAGATTAGAGGAAGAGTTAGTTGTTGTTTCTGCTGAGAAAGGAGCTCATGAAGAAAAGATCGAGAAACTTGCAAACCAAGTTCAAGAGCTGGTTGAAGAGAGAGAATCCATTTTACAGCAAACGGCTTCTGACAAAGACGACGTTCAGAAAATTAGAGATGATTACGAAAGTCAGGTGTTGACTTTAAAAGAACAACTGCAACACTTCCAAGAGGAAAGTGAGAAACAGTTGGTTGAAGTTTTGGAAAAGAAAGAAAAGGAATTTACAGAACTAACTGATAATCTTATTGAGAAACACAACAAAGAACTGTCAGAAATGAAGGAACGCCATGAGAAGGAAGAGTCGGTGGCCAAAGAGTCTGAAACTGGAGGCTTGCAAAACAGGTTGGCTGAACTGGAAGAGAAAAATGAAGAAAAGATTAAAGAAATGAGAGAACGTTTTATGAGAGAAAGCGAAGAAAGGATTCTCCAATCACAAGGCTTGTTGCTGTCTCAAATCAAAGAAGTTGAGCATGAAAAGCTTCAGCTTCAGGATAAGTTGTCAAGAGTAGAAGAAGAAAGAAATAGATTGCTGCAGGAAGCAGAGACACTTGATCGTGAGGATGGCGTCGACAAAGTAGCAGAGCAACCAAGCATCCCCATAATAAGGGTTGAAGTGGAGGAGGAACCACTGCTCATACAGCAGGCTGCTGACCAGTTGGAGGGTGTACCCGAGGGCTCTGCAGGTATGTAACTTACACAAACTATTTTAGATATTAGACCTTTTCTTTTTGATTTGATTTCTTGTCACATATCACTCGCTTAATTCTAACACTTATCTATGTTGAAGTTGTTTCAGTAACACCGAACACAATTATTTTCAATTTTGTGGAATGTTTTCAAAGAGTCGCAAGTGTAGCTTTTCAAGACATATAAGTGAACTGTGATGTTCTGCTCCTAGAGTTAAATACGTAAGCTAGTTCTGCAATGTTGGCTTTAGTACAGAAAGAGAGTAATACCTAGTGTAGGCGATGGAAGCGTGTCAGCATGTATTACAGTATAATCCCCTTGAAACTCTCCATGTATTTGGGGGTTCAGGCAGGTCACGATAACGCTCTAGACTGTAGTCCTGGGATTTCAATATTCAATTATTTTCTTAAGGTTACTGTTCAGTTTGAGCGGTGTTTTCGGTTAATGGAGCATGTCTCTTGTTATTTCATGACGTAACCCTATAAACCTATATATCACTGAAAAGCTTATTAAATTCTCTAAATCGCTGTTTAATTATTACATTTGGTAATTCAAATAAATAAAGAGAACAAACACCTTGTTTTCTAACCTCTGTTTTCCCTTTCTGGAGTTCCAGGTCGGACATGTTGCGTTTGATGGCACCAGTTATTAAATATACTTATTTGACACTATTCGCAGTCCAAAACCATGTCAGCGTTTTTTGAATGGCTGCTTTGTTTGTATTTTACAGCCAAAACCCCGAAATAGCACTTTCGTAATCAAAAGCGGCAGTGTTTTATCGTGATAACTTGAAAAGTTTTTAATATTTCAAAAAACGCTGACACAGTTTTGAACTTCAGTTATTTAGCTATAAAACTGCCAAATTCAAATCAGTAGACGAAAAACTGCCCGAGTTGGAACCTCGAGTGTCTCATAGTTTTGACATAAAAATAGTCTTGAGAAAAAAGCTTTTAAAAGTTTTGGCATCCCCTCGAGTCCACTTTCGGTGAAATTTTTCTGTTTCAAAATCTTGTTCTGTATATGATTTATACAATTTTTTTCTCGCTATTTTAAAGCTTTACCTCTGATCTATCCATGTGGCTAACAATCTCATTTTGGCCATTTCTTTCGGTTTGAAACTGAACAGTAACCTTATGGCCGGCATCACTTAATTGTAGCCAGTAAGTTGAGTTTCCGAGCCAGTAAGTTGAGTTTCTTCTTCTTTAGTCTTAGAAGAGTGAATAGCTGGAGTAGTACCTGCTTTCTAAAGCAAAGTACCTTATTTTCCCAGGCTTAAGAAAAACACCAGTATTAAAAATCTAGACCTTGGAAACCCGGTGCACTTTCACTTTAGACACATCTGCCATTTGATGACTGGAATGACAAATACAGCTAATTCCAGTGGAGACCTTTTATAGTGAATGGATTATTCCTGGAGGTATTCCACTGTTTCCATTCCTAACGGTTGGAGTGGAACAGCACTTTCAATTTGCACAAATTTTCATTTTAAACAGAGTCGTCGAGTATGTGTGAACCAAATCATGCCAAACTAATTGACCAATGAAATTGCAGCTGTTCCACTGAGTGAAAGACAATAACCTTCAATTTTATGAGAAAAATCCCTCTCATTTGACATGGAAAAGTTTTCATGATTTCAAACTGGAATTTAAGTTTTCTTACCTGGTAAACAAGTAGCAGTCATAGAAGGTCATAGAAAGCCATATTTCATTTAACTGAACGTCCCGCTTACTATAGGTGATGAAAGTGCACCCGTGACCAACTCTGAACTGTTTTCTAAACTGCAACAAATGGAAGAAATCGTCAACCAGAAGAACATGATAGAAACAAAACTGAACCAACAGCTTCAGGAAATGAAGGAAGAGCTGCAGAAAGAGAGACAAACGTTCGCTACTGAGTTAATTGAGAGGGAAACACGACAGCAGGAACTTGAGGCCAGCAAGGAAGAACTTGAGATTCAGCTGAACGCATTGGACAGAGATAATTTTGACTCGGTTCAACAATTTGTGATGCTGCAAGAACGATTGCAGGTAGGTGATGGTTTCACTAGCTCAAAACCTCCGTGAAGCCCTTAAGAGCATGAGCCTGCATGTCAAGTTATGTATCTTATAGCATTATTAGAAGAAGAACCACATAATGGATCTGTTAAAGAAACCACCACCATTATTATTATTATTATTGTTATTATTATTGTTATTATTATGGTTATGATTGTTATTATCAATATTGTTGCTGCTATTATTGTTCAAAAATATAAACCTTTCTTAACCTTTTTATTTATCTCTTATGTGGCCTATTTTATGAAATATGTTTCCAGCTTTTGTTATGATTCTTGTGGTGTACGTGGTACATAAAGCACAGTTCACTGTTCCAAACAGTTGAACTAAGTTTTTGTTTATAATAACAGAGAGCAGGTTTTGCATTAACTTGTGTGTGGTTACTTTCGTATAAATAGAAACTAATGATTTTGCAGCTCGTTCGTTTGGTATTTTATATTCAGGTAAACACAGTCATTAAACAGGTGGAATGTGGTAATCTTCTTGGCAATAGACAGTTGTACATAACTGCATTGCGGGTATCGGTTGCATTAAAGAGCAGTGAAACATCTACCTGCGCGACCTGCGTCTCTGACGCACATTTTTGCCCAAGGACGCAATAAGCTGTTGAATGGTGCGTCCTTTGGGACGCAATAACAATCACAAATAATTTACAGATAATATCATGTCTGAACAAATAATTTGAAGTTGCTTTT
>JAOBYH010221080.1:0-17134 GCA_025403525.1 Umimayanthus kanabou | reverse complement strand
TATTATTATTATTTAAACATACTTTTGTAAAGCGCTATGAACGCTAGGAATAGCGCTATAGAAATTCATTATTATTAAATCTCCAGCCGAAACAAGAGAACAGATGTACCGTAAACAGATTTGCTGAAAATTGCTGATGAAATAATCAGTCAGTGTAGATCTGGAGAAAGATTCGGCCATTTTGGATAAAGAATACTTTACTGTTCATTTTTTATATTCTTCTTTAGTAATTGTAGTTGTTCGAGAAACGTTCTTTCTTTTTGTTCCGTGACAGCAGATGCATGTGAAATATGACCTATCATCGATTTAGTTTAACATGCAGAAAGCTGTCTCTCTGCAGAGAAAGCTGTTTGCTTAAAGAATTGTTGAACAAGCGAAAAAGCAAAATGTTTTGGATTACAAATCGTTTTAAGCTAAAATAATGATACCAAATATATCAACTCTTGATATATTGGCACCTACATGTAGCTTGAACTTAGCAAATTGGCGCTCGACTTTACGATCTGCTGAAGCAAAAAATAAAACGAAATAGAAAATGACAATTTTTCAAAGTTAGGTTGATTTGTGGAGTATCTTTGGTACTTCAAAACGTCGTTGTACATTAAGAGTTATTTTCAGTTAGTGAAAGACATACTACAAAGGTATTTGTGGACTGTAACATTGTATACTGATTAAGACTGTAGTTGCACTGACCATTGTGAGTGGGCCGAATTGGAGGGGTGTTAGTTCCATGTATTCCGTTTAACATTATTGTAGAAATTTGTCGCAGCACTAAGCGGTACTTTGATATAGCAGTAATTTCAAGCTAAAGTGTTTCTTGATATCGCCTTCAAATTTTTCTAATTGTTTTCAGTTGTTGATTCAGCTCCAAAATCTATTATAGTTAAAGCAATATAATTTAATAACTGAACATTAAAGTTTCCTGAAAACAATTGTTTCACTGGTCTAACAAAGGGACAAGAAACCCACGAAACTTTGTCTGTTGTTAGTTTAAGTTAGCTCAGAGATTGAAAATGATTGATTATACTTTGAAGCTGTTCAAGAAAGACCACTTCAGTTGTTTTATGTAGTTTAACAAATATGGCTATGTGTCTTGACTTCGGTATTAAAACATTCGAACAGGACTCGCTATTAGACATAGCAAGTTTATGCATAGCTAGAAAGCTCTAGAAGTAATAGTACCAACAAATTTGCTCCATAAATTAGAATTGCAACTATTGGGGGGAATTTATATCCTCCTGATTGTTTATAATGTTCCTTATTAGTTAATGAACCATTAGATTTCGTTTAAAAAGTCCTTTAAAAGTACAAGACAAAATTGAAACCCCAAATTTTCTTTTACAAAAGGAACCGTTTGCTTATAAATATTTGCTGATATCGTGTGTAACAGAGTTATGATGTGCCATAAGAGAAAATATCTTAAGTTACTTTTATATTTATATTAGGGAGTGCGTGATTGAATAAATCTAGTCAGTTGACGAGAAATACATTTTCACAGCAACCTCGGCACGGTGTGTTTGCATAAAAACTTTGTAGACAGAGATAAGGATACAGATAAACATTGATTACACTGTAGCCCCATCTTTCTTTCCTTACCTTTAACTACCGAGGCAAGAAAAACCGCAACAATAATTACATGAGCGTCAAAGAGCATTTTCCATTCGTCGTAGGAAGATATCGTTGTTTGGAATTGTGCACTTTGTCCAACCCTATGAGAAACAGTTTTAAACAAAACCATCAGGAGTGGTGAGAGAGGTGTGCCCCAGGTGTGCGTACTGAGATAGCAACTAACAATGCGAATGAGAGTATATGAAATAAATTCTTATGTTCAAATATGAACTGCAGTGAGGAATGGATGTGATAAATAATCTTCGCAGTTAACAATAACGATGTGGTATAGAAACTTGACAAAAGTTACAAACCGCCAAACAAAATTTGGCATAACAAGTGTTTTCTTTCATATTCTCAACATGACACCAAACAGACATCCAAACTGATCAAGAATAGAGGAATTGTTTCATTGTCGTTTCTTATATATTGTTCCTAAACTTTGGCATGTAGTCAATGTGAGAATACATTGAACTTGTGCAGATAAATCAGATAAGGCGTCAAGTCATGTTTTAAAATCACAAGACATCGGAATACACTATGTTTTGAAATTTAACACTGAGAATTTTGTTTTTGATCAACTTTGCTTTATACCAAAAACACAAGTTCATAAATGATATGTACAAAGTCACTCTCAGAACATTCGGTCTTTGTTCAATTGAGTCGCCTTTTGGTCTACTATAAGCTCGTTACAAGAAAGATAACTCTGATAAGATCGAAATTGGTAAATTTACCAAGTCTGAAGGCGTTTGGTCGCATATTAACAAAGTGACGTTTCTAAATTCATTAAAATAATATTAACAAAATAATATTAAAACAAATCCGCTTCCACTTAGTAGTAAAATTTATCTTCTTTGATTCTTTTGTCTGTGGAGTAGTTCCTTCTTCCGGTTATCTTTTAGTTGCACTGTAGTAGACCATTGAACAAATACAACCTCAACAAGCATATTTTTCTTAACTTAATACTTAAGTTAAAAACCAAGACATAAACCTTTTGATATGTCAAAATCTTGATTTTGTTGCAAAAACCGTCGTCGAAATAAGTGCAAGTGTATACAGACTGCAAAATTTTTATACAAGTGAAGGAAGTAGTAAACAAGTGTGAAGTTCATTAACGTTTTGCAACAAGAGAGAAAAATTACAAATAACAAAAACCGAGCAACTTCTCTTGCTGCTTTGATACCTGAGTTAAGACTGGTTTATCTAGGAAACTAAGTTGAATAAAATCGTGTTCTGGAGGCTTACCGCTAGATATGGTGGTTTAGCTTGATAACACTCGATTTGTTGACAGTTTCGTAAAGTTGTACAGACCTAATTATAAATTCTTAAAATTCAGTTCAAATTGCACAGTTTACAACATGACGTCATTTGTCACTTGGTAGACGTAACTTAGTTAATGAATTCACGGTCGCCATGGAAACTGATATATTTTACAACAGTTTGCCAAAGAATGGTTTATCAGCTGTATGAAGTAAAAACTAAGATCATTCCTTGAATGATTTCAAAAGCTAAGATTTTCAATTGTTAAGGTGGCTGTTACCTAGCAACAAAAAACCTTGCAACTTCCGCTTTGTTCCCCAATCAAGTTCTTCCAAAATTGGTGTAGGAGTTTCCTACTATAAACACATTGATTTGCCAAGATGAATATATGAAAACACAAGAGAAAACTTAATTCCTAAACAAATACATAAATTACCAACAATGCGTTACATAAGCTATTATACCCAGTACTTCGGTACCACGAGGCACTCCTAACATCTGGATTTATCGAACTTCGCTTAAGAAGGGATGATCTATGCTCAAAAACATTTGACAAGATCAAAAGGCCGGAATCACGCTTGAACCACCTTATGCCTACAACACGTGCATGTGCTCACGGCCGATCTTTGCGATTCAGTAACAGACCATCGATTTTTAAATGTAGAACAGAATGTTTTAAAAAGAGCTTTTTCCCAACCATGTGTCTCCAAGCTCACAGGTCTTTTTTTATATTTATATTTAAATTATATAATTATTTGTATTTGAACAAACATGTAAGGCCCAGCCCCATTTTCAACGTTTCAGCTCTTTAACTTTTAAATTTTCACATTTTTTACCTTTTGTAATTGTAATTTTTTCCCAATTTCTATAATATAATATAATGTAATGTAACTTCGCAATTCGCTTTGTAGCGCGACGATTTTATGAATAAACGCCTATTGTTATTGTTATTATGTTACTTTTATGTCGGTCATTGTAGACGAAGTAAGAACAATCTTGCTGATGAATGTTAACTTGGAAAAAATGTTCAAACAGTTGCAAAATTACTGAAAATAGAAGACATCCAAGACCTAAAATTAAACTTGGATTTGATAGCTACCGGAACAACAGAACACCAGCTCGTACAGCAACAAATGTTACATCAAAAGATTTGCCATATAATTCGTGAAATTTGGTGGCCATATTCTAAACCGTTCAGAATTTATGCCTAAAGAACCACATGGCCATTGAGGGAAGAATCTCCCCTCCCCCGGAAAAAAGCCGAAAATTCACACAAAGTGTGAACCAGGCAGTGAACTGAACTCGGACCTCCTCCTTAACAGTTAGAGGTCTGTGCTCATCTCGCAAACAAATCAATGTGCTTAGCGAAGCAAGCTGTAATGATAGATGAATAAAGCTATTGAATGAATCATCATTTCGAGTACCCGTTTGTATTTACATATTTGATATGTAAGTGGTAACGTAGCTGGCATATAAACAATATTGCAGAAGATTGGTAGAATAGAAAATTTTCGAGTGTTATCGATGTGATTTATCCCTTGGGGTGACGAAAATCGTATTTCGGATGAGAAAAGTAATGTCCTGTACAATATATATCGTTTCCGAAGTTTTTCGAATACTTCCAAGGATTTTTAACGAGTTTGCCGGAGATCTTCCGAATTCTTTCGAAGATTTTCCAAGAATATCCTAACATTACCGAAGACTATCTAAGATTTTCCTAATCTTTTGTAAGAACTCGCGTGCTATTTTTGTTTTGATCAGTTGTCTTCGATTCACCTTTCAGTTAAGATATAACACTTTTGACAACGGAACAAATCCTGTAGTTTCACAGATATCGATATGATAAATTTGTTTAAATAGCCCGCGAATTGGTTTTATTAGAAAAGAAAGGCCGCAGTATCAAACTTGCGTCAGGCGACAATTGCAGCGAATAATTCTTGATCCATTACCAACTGCGATGAATGATGTGCAGTTAAGATGCAAAACAGGTTACTTGAACTCGTAGGAGACACAAGACTTGTTTCACAATAGCATAGTTTGGTTTTGACGTTTGTATTTCAAGTCAGTCAGCTCGTTCCCGGGTCGGTTTCCTCGTGCAGACATCCATGCAGATCATAGTTTGTGGCATTCGAAAGATTGTTATCCACTAATCACAACCAACTCTTCGTGCACTACTGATAAAATTAGTAAAATTAAAACTAAAAATGGATGAGACCGGGTAAATTTCAACATTGATATACATAGAAAATTATAGTAATTAGGCAAGCAATTACACATCCTATATCGTTGAACCAAACCTCGCCCAAAATATCTCGTGATCTAGTTGCTCAAGCAATCTAATATTCCGTCAAATTTTAGAGTGCATGCATGTCAATATTCTAACTGAGTGTAAAATCAAAATCGAAAGTAAATTGGACTTTTTCGCGTCTCGTGAGGTACGCATATTAAATATCATCGATATGTTTCCACAGAAATATAAACAAGTATAAAATCTAATAAAGTGAATATGGCGATTTTTGAAGTTGTCACAGCATATTGTTCACAAAACCCCAGCAGCATACACAACCGACTCTTGTTTTTGGTATTTGTTTTGTACTAGACTTTTGTATAAACGCATCTGTTATAATCTGCAAGACAATCACACAGATACATATGAAACACCCTGCTGCCCTCCCCTCGGTTGGAAATTTTTAACTAGTTTGTTGATTTAGAAACAAAGTTTCCAGATTTTTTTACCTTGCTTCTTGTACATTCGTTGCTAATCAGAGCCTGCAGACGAGGTACAATCAAACACTTAACATAAAATTGTTGGAAGTTCAACTAAATTTAACTTGACAAGTAAGCGCGTGGACCGCAGACTGCGAAGACCTGTGAGTACAAATGAACTTTAACAAAAGATTAGAATCGGGATATGTGGACTTTGTGATGAGCTCCAATCATAAATCTAACGGAGGATGTGTTTATCTGTTAACCAAAAGATGCCGCTTTCATCATTTGTTTTTGTTTTTGTCGGCTTTTACTTCAGCTCAAAAGGAGAACGCTAGTTGGTATTCAGAAAGGCAATTAATTTTTTCTGCAGTTCCTGTGTATAAAACTGTAATTATAATGAGCAAAATCGAAGTAGCTTAAACAGGTGAAATTTAAGTAGGTAAAGGTGTTAGTTTCTAAAGAAGACATTGATATCTCCTTTTATGGAGAACGTTTATGCTTCGGCAATTATGGCACACTTCTTTAATATCTTCATACACTTAGAAACATAAAGTTTAAGTTAAAATATTATGCGATTTGAACTACGAATACAAATACCACTTATGATAATTTATAGCCAAATGAAAGGATCGAATGATTCCCACTGTTCGCTCTACGAGCCAACCATTTGTGGTAAATGTTAGTTTTAATTCGTTCTTGTAATTTTCGCCGTCGAAGCACTTCTGTGCCAAACCGCAGACATTTCATCCCCCGCAGCTGAAATGAATTGGTAAAATTAAAAAGCTTTGAGTATAACATTTTTTCTATATATTAACAAAACATTGAAGTATAATAAATTCATCTTTTTTGCCTCGTTTTCAGTTTAAGCCACAACATTTCAGTTACAATGACACACTATTCGTGAAATTCTAGAGCACAATTCGGTCAAATCCTTAATAAAGAACCAGCAATATATGTAACAGTTGATGGTTTTAATATGTTCTGAAACTTGGTTATGATGTCAAAAACTGCTAGATTCCTGTTTCGGAACATGTATGACCATGATTATACTTACCTTCAACTTCTGCTTTAAAAAATGTTAGAAATAAAAGAAGGTGCAGCAAAATATTGGGCAAGGTCGCCAATGTAGGTATTTTTGATCAAGTGTAATCAAACCCAAATACCTGTAGCCTTTTTCTGTGTTTCAATCAGCAAACATTGGTATCGGTGACATGTATTAGTTTCGACGCTTATCAGTTGTCATGGGGGTCATGTGTTAGATTCTATCTGTGAATCATCTTTTAGCATCAGCATCAAATTATCATCGGAACAATCGGCAAGTGATTTCCTTCTCTGGAACAACGGCAAGTGATTTCCTTCACTGGAACAACGGCAAATGGCTCCCTTCGCTTGTATTCCTTTGTTAATATTGAAATATTTCCTTAAAAATTCAAATTTTGTAGGAAGTGCAACTGCACAATACTGCAGCAAATAAGAAGAAGGTAAACGAAATAGTTTTTGGAGTAATATCGTATTTTAAGCTCTTCTAATTTAGATTATTTCAATGTAGATTGGAGTGATTTCCACCTGTTGTGCGGCCTACTATCGTATTATTCTGTTTCGAAATGTATTATGAGTTGTTCTATTCAAACAAGGTTACTTAGAGAAATTGTTGAAATATTGGGAAAAATTTGTTTTACCCTTGTTAATAAATCGTTTTGCATAATATTAAGAAGCAACGGCGGACATGTAACATTTTATCCGAATATAATTTTGAGATAGTACGGGGTAATTAACCAAGACGCATTTTGTTAAACTAAATAATGTTGGTGTTACTGAATAACTGATCAACACCACGTTCTGAGCAATGTTAACTCCGTGTAAATGAAAGAAAGCACAGAACGGTATCGTATCAGTAGGCTAGCCAGGTTTGAGGAACTGTCTTTGAACCAGGTTGCTGTCCGATTGAAAATGAAGACCAAAATGTGTTGGGAAAGAATATTACTACGTACTCCTTCAGTTATGTTTGAAGGTTGTATCATGGTGGGACTGGTTCGGTAAAGCTTTTACTTTGTTTTAAGACTAAACAAGCCACTAAACCAGGCGGGAAAAATATGAAAGTGACGGTGCGGTTGTTTTCAAGGTAAACAAATCTTGAATTTGACATTAAATATGGCTTGCAAATAGTAACCTTGCATATAACAAGTTATAATCTTAACCCTATCCTACATGGGCTTTTGAAGGTTGTTCTGTCACGGGGGGGGAGGGGGGGCAGAAAGTGCCCTCGGCCTTTTTCTCTGAAACGGTTAAAGCTACTGCAATCAAACTTGATACACAAACTAATTCGGCCAATACCAATTAATTAGCATCCTATGACGTCATGATGACGTCATAGGACGTCATGTTGATTTCACGGCGGCCATCTTGGATTTTTTGAAAAATTCAATAATTGCTCAAAATCAACTAGAAATTGACCAAAAACATCAAAAATGTATCTAATCTACTTAAACTAAGCATTTGGATGGAAAAACTTGAAATAAAAATATATTTTAATCAAATTTATGTGAAAATTATCAAAACGACTTGAAAAAGTGGTTACCATGGCAACGGTTTAGTTAGTACGGGTCTAATCAACACACCATTGTCTTGCTCGATAAATTCTATGAATAGTCACCAAATGTCGTTGCAGTAGCAGCATTCGTTGCGAAGATACGAATCTTTGAAATTAGTGTGGGTGTAAGATAGGGTTAAGAAAAAGGCCGGAGTTATTTAGGTTTTTTTTTTGTAGGGGTCTTCCAGGTGGAAATGTCAAAGTTAAGTTGTTATTTGATAAACTAAATCTGGGTTTCGTTGTTTTACCATTCCGTTATCAGTTCTTGTGTCTGTTATGTCAATTTGTTGAAGACGCGATTCGATAAGCGCATATACGAAACAGAATAGTCGTCGGTTGTGCGAAGCTAATGTGTAGACCTCCCAAACTCGCTGATTATATCACCTTTATTACATCTTTAATAACTTTTCAGAATATTTTAGTCTTAAAATTCTTTAAGTTTATATGTTTAATTGAGAGTGACATTTAGAAACGAGAACGAACTTATGATTTGAAAAATAATATCAAAAAAGATTAATGGTCAGGTTCACTAAACATAGTTCGCTTATATATTTAATTTTTGAAAGTGTTCGAAATATCTATCAGCTAAAGCACGTTCACGCCGCGTTCACGGGCTATTGCGAGGCGCGTTCATACTTGTAGACAATGATTTTCACTACGTTCGTCAGTCCCAGTTCACACTGATGTTAGTACTGCTTGAGTTGGTGAGTAAAAGTAAGTCATGAATTAGATACACTAAGGTAGGACGTTTTACTAGTGACCTGATGAATCAGACTTGACTCAGTGTTATGAAGAGGAGGTTGCTTTTCAACGTTGACACAAAGCCAAAGGGATTTTGTCGTCGCTTTTTAGTGCGTAATATCTTGCATTACGAAATATTTCGTGTTCACTTCATGTGTAGTTATGTCATAGAATATATAAATATTTAGAGGTAAACCATGTTTTGACTTTCTTTCCTTGGTTTAATTGGAAAAGACCGCACCGACAGTGACAGTATCAACCTGCAACTGAAACTTGCCACGCTGACTGGAGTTTTGTCTTGGAGAAAACCAGCGATAATGTATGGCTTAACCGCACATTAAAGTCACATTTAGTTTAGACGACGTGTTTCGTGTCGTTAAAAGCTAGCCTGTGGTGCAAACGGCCGTTGCAATCCGAACCTTTTAGCTACAACCAGAGCTTCAGGACGTCTGTCATTCGCAGACTACTTATAACTTACCAGTTAGTACAAACCCAACAAAAAAGAAACTGATAGAAACACAAGCGCCTTAATTTACGTCACTAACTGATTTATGATTTTTTACTGAACCCTCAAAAGAACAACATCAATCATGAACAAGGAGAACTACTAGAACCAATAATCGCAACATATGTGATTGTAGTTACATTGCTTTCTTGTGCGCTTGGTGAGGACTGTTGTGCCACAGACGCAAACAATAGTGTTACTTAGAAAACTATTCCGTCTTCAAAATGCTCCTAAAGTTTAACAGTCAGGATTTCAGTGTATCAAAAGAATTTTATTGTACAAATAGCTGCCGTTGAAATCAATAACAATCGATTGTCACCATCGGGACAGGTACCTGCCAAACCACCAAGTCTGTAAAAAAAATTAAGTGTAGCTACGGCAGTTAGTTGCATTATAAATATATATAATTTAATCTCGAGAACTAGAGTCCTCGTATATCCGTGTACGAGAATAGTTCTGAGATATTTGGGAACCGTTGAATTTCGGATTGCGTTCGGAATCAGTCTCGTACCCAGTCCCACTAAAACCAGACAGCGTGGCTTGTCGATCGGTCGACCTTGTAAGAAACCACTCGGAAACCAAAAGCAGAACACCATTACAAGGTTAATTAAAAGCTTTATCAATTTATTGGACACATGTAAGTTAAAGGAGCTTCCTGTGAAATGGTTGAAGAAATTCAAGCTCTGAAACAACAAATGTTCTTCCATTTAATGCTGTTCGTTAAACAAACCAATTAAAACCCGGAACAGTTCCGTATTTTTCCGGTTAGAATTTAGAAACATGCTGTTTCTTTTTCTTCAGACAGAGAAATCCTATGTTGAGATTGAGCAAGTTATCCAAATTCATGATAGAAGCGTTTGTAGATAAATTACTCGTTTCTTTCTCCTTTTCTTCCCTTGTATGTAAACAAAACGACTTGAAGTAAATCACGTTTTCTCTCCCCTTATACACATTTCTTTATTAGTATTCATAATCGTAAAATACCTTTTTCTCAGTAACTATAATTTTCAAAAAAGTGGCGGGGCTAAAGACCCCAAGCCCCTCCCCCTCCGCGGGCCCTACTGCCTGTCTATATTGGCGTATACTATTCGCAGGCTCTTGTATATGTCCACTGTACTCTTTCTCAAAGTTAAATAGAATTGACAGTTTCTTTTTCTATTTCGCCGGTTTTTACCTTCTTGTTCTAGGCTTGGTAAAGACTCGGAGTTATGTAACGAGTTCTGTTCAATACTTTATTTATCCGGAGAGCTTCACAATTTTGGCGTTATATAAAGGTTACTGCAATCTTTTCAGCAGATGAACAAGTTCTTTTTGCTAACTTGGTTTTTGCTGCTAACGTCGTAACGCGCTATATCGATAGAGATATAACGAATTGAAGAGAAAGACACCCGAAGGTGCAGTGAGCGGTGCACCTTTCCTATATAATTGTATCAGTGTCATAGACTTCGAATAGTCCCTTGTAAGGCGAGTTACGCAATTCAGTGTTAGTGTTTCAACCTGTATTTGGAGTTGTTTCTTCCATGGTCTTTGCCTTTTCTTGTGTTCCTTTGTCAGTGGAAAATTGTAAGACGTCCATTTTAAGAACGTATCCACACCCTGGAGTAGGGTGTGTTAACTAATGGATAACCAACGTTTCCACTTTTGTTGGGAAACCCTATTCATCAAAATGATGTGTGTTCATCTGAATGGATTTGCTTTGAAAGTTTATGTGAAGAACAGATACATAAGCTGTCCAAAGACCATTACTTATTCGAATTCACCCAACTACACGAAGGGTGTACTTTGCAATTTGAGCAGTGTTTCAATCGCATATAAACAACAATACCTCGCTGCGGACAAAAGTGAGATGAAGCAAGATCTTTTAATTATGACTTTCAGGGCCCCACTTGCCCATTTTACTGACAAGAGGAACAACAACAATGACATTTATTTAACCTTAAATTTGACAGTTTACATCAATATTTGTCAGTTAAGTAGTGGGTAGGTGCTGATTGCCTGGAATAACCATAAGGGCTATACGAGCCAGGCAACCAGAACTCTATTTCGATTATATATGTTTTGATCGGTATATGACGGGAATATTAAACAGAAAAGGGAGAAAAAATAAAGAAATTAGTAAGTTACATACAGTGATTAAAACATACAAGAGAAAAAGGATTACATTATAACGACAACAAGAATTCAAAATAATTTCTAGTCTTTCTATACTTTTTTATAATCTTTCCGCTTGTGTGAATACTTCAGTCAATAATTTAAGACGAACTTTTCAGGCATTCAATCTGGCCTTAAAAGTCCTAAAGGAAGGGAGAATCCAAATGAGATTCAACAAAAAGTAAGAGGATTCTCTTTCTGTTTGTCAACAGATGAGTGCAGTGAACATGTGCATGTATGTGCGGCGTGCACTCGTCTGCCTTGTCAACATCCTTGCTGTCTAGCAGGCATGCGTATTCTCAACATTGGAAAGCAGCACTATTGAAAATATATCACCTCGAATTCATGTTGCCGAATTCCAGAGCAACTCCAAGACAACAGTAATCAGTTGTTATTGCCCTCATAATGTCAGACCGGAAGAAGACATCGATACGTTTTACGGTGACCTCCGCTCAGTTCTATCCTGAGTACCAGCGCACAACTTTCTCTCACTGCTAGGTACCTTTAATGGACGTTTTGGCCCTGAAGATGCCTTGTTCACGTACAACTCAGAGACTAACCGCAACGGTGAGAAACTTGTTGACTTTATGGAAGAGTTAAATATTGTTGCATCAAATAACTGTACTATGAAGCCGTTGTCTAAACTATGGTTATTCGAGTATCCAAATGGCCATACAACTCGGCTTGACTACGTTGTTGTATGAAAGAAACGGATTTAATAACAGCGTTCATTCAGATCACATGATATTATCACTCAAGATTATTCTCCGCTGCTCCAAGGCTTCCAAAAGGCATCCCATAAAGCAGATAGGCTGGCCCCAAGTGTATAACAACCAAGAGCTCTCCCAAAGGTTCATCACCGAAGTACATAATCGATTCAGCCCATACTGCCCATTGTACGATGAACAAGATTCTTTAGATATGAATTATAATTTATTAACATCCTGCACAGAATGGTTGCCTTAGAAACCCTTCACAAGAAGTCTAAGAGAGGGAATAAATTTTTAATTCACTGGATCCGTCAAAGAAGCTAGATTAGCACTCCAGGCAGCTAACGAACAATGCAAAGAAGTATCAACAACAGATCTCCGTCGAGAAGTTGATGCTGCCCACAGAAAGCTTGCTGATAGGTATGACAGCGCAACGGCCGACTACATTCAGGGGAAAATTGTTTCAACAGCTCAACTACACACCGCCTGTCAACATTCAGCAGCGTGGAAAGTAGTCAACGAGTTAACTGGCAGGAAACAATCCATCTATCACCATCAAAGGGGGCTTGGATGTGAAGCGCAAGGGAAAACTGGTTCAATCATTTCAACAACCTCTTGGATCAACCTTCTCAATCCTCCACCAATGCAACCTTGCCCTGGAAAGCTTAAAACAAGAAGTCCCCAGCCTTGACAACATTCCGGCCATTCTCTGGAAAGACGAATTGTTCCACCCATATCTGTTGAATCTCTGTAACCATGTGTTCACAACCCTGGAATGCCCATCCAGCTGGAGAGTGTCAGGCATTGTACCTGTGCCAAAGAAGGGCGATCTGTCCGATCCAGTCTACTATCGCGGAATG
Source organism: Umimayanthus kanabou (assembly GCA_025403525.1). NCBI lineage: Eukaryota > Metazoa > Cnidaria > Anthozoa > Zoantharia > Parazoanthidae > Umimayanthus > Umimayanthus kanabou. Next base: position 4,000 of record JAOBYH010221080.1, on the reverse strand, counting down.
AACCATACAGCTATCGCATCCAAAATCTACAATAAGCTTTTTCTCAACAAGCTAGTACCACCTCTAGATCCCATCCTAAGGAGAAACCAGAATGAATTCAGAAGGGGTCGATCCACTATCTCTCAAATTCTAACCCTGAGACGTATCATCGAGAAGATGCGTAACGCCAACAGAGAAATGACATTGACTTTTGTCGACTTCAAAAAGGCATTTGATTCCGTTGACAGACATGCCATGTTCGAGATCCTAGACCTGTACGGAATTCCAGAAGAAATAGTCAAGTGCTCTATACAGGTGCCAAGGCAAGAGTGCTAACCTCTGATGGTTATACTGACACTTTTGATATTGTGTCTGGTATTCTCCAGGGTGACACACTAGCATCTTTCTTATTTATAATCGTCCTCGACTACGTTCTGCCAATTTCTTTTGATGCCGGCCATGAGAGGTAGACTACGAGCAGTCCCTATTTTCCCTCTTGAGTTCGTCGAGCCGCGGAAAAGACATCGCGAACGCCTAGGCGAGGAAAAACAAGAGAAGAGAGAGAAAATTTTTTCTCTCTCTCTTCTCTTGATTTTCCTCGCCTAGGTTTCCGCGCGCCGGCGTTCGCGGTGTCTTTTCCGAGGCTCAACGATCTCAAGAGGAAAAATAGGGACTGCTCGTAGTCTAATGAGAAGGGCCTACTAATTTATCTATGAAGGAGCAGACGCCTTCACTCCGTACATGTCGCAGATCTTGAGTTTGCGGATGATCTTGCCATCACATCTGACACAGTTCAAAACGCAGAGGAACTCCTTCATGCTCTTGAAGAGGCAGCTGCCCATGTTGGCTTACACTGCAATACAACCAAGACAGAATTCACATCCCCTCCAGTAATGATGCGTCAGTGAAACTCGCTCTCGGGAAACGCACTTAAACCTGTTGACGACTTCGAGTATCTTGGCTCTCACATCATGTGTTCGGCAAAGGACTTTAGGACATGGAAGGCCAAGCCTGGAATGCTTGCAACAAGCTTGAGAAAGTGTGTAGAAGCAACCTACCTAATAAACTCAATCTTGACCTACCCGGGTATTTAAGACCGTTGTCGAGCCAATCTTAACATATGGTTCAGAGATCTGGACGTTAAAAGCAAAAGAGGTCAAACGGGTGGATGGTTGTTACACCAACCTTCTTCGGAGGGTACAAAATATATCTTGGAGACATCATTTTACATTGTTTCAGATATATGGGGACCTCCAGCCGCTGTCTGTTACCCTCGCCAAGCGTAGAGCTCAGTTCGCTGGACATGCAATCCGTGCCAAGGGTGAAATCATATCTGACATCCACCTTTGGAAGGCTTCAACAGGGAGGAAACTCACCTTTCCTGATGCCATCTCAAGAGACACAGGAATAAAGGTTGAGGACCTCACTGCTGCCATGGCAAACAAGACTGTCTGGTGACAAATTGTGCGTGACATCTTGGCCAAGGCCGCAAGATGATGATGATTAAGACCTACACGTGCAACCAAAGGGCGCTTGGCATTGATAGCGAAAGCATAATTTTTCGTACAATGCACTGTGCTAGTTTTTCTGGCGCTAAAATATAAAATATAGAATAGATTAAACTTTGGATTTGGAATCTAGTAGATAACTTACGATATGAGGTAAGAAGCATTGAACAGACAAACAAAGTTCGTTACAGTTAATCAATGTACATATAGCGACTACTTTGCTTTCTTTCGGCAATTATAAAACTGATATGTTTTTGGTATGGCAATTTTCTTAAGAAAAAAATTGTTGAAGCAGCGCCAACGAAACGCAGGCGGTTACCATAACCGAGTAACAAGTTTCCCTACAGTGATACGTCCCGTGGGGTTACACTGGTTGTTTTTCACTCATCCTGCGCAAGTTATTGAAACGTGTGTCAATGTAAAGCATTGCTGCTTGGATGTCGATTTTGGCTTTTTGCACAGTTTGTGACAAATCAAAACAGGTGAGGCGAAACGATAAGCATTGGCGCTTCCATGTAGCTTTTGTTTTGTTGTTTGCACTCTGCAGGGTAAAATTTGAACAAGCAGTCTAAAAACTCCGGTAGCCGGCAAACTATCTGGATACTCATTTTAAGCAATTCTTTTAGCTGCTGTATACTATGGCTAATCACTGAAGGACTGTAACTCGATTATACTGTCTGGAACGTAATTTCAATGCTGCCGTGACCCACAAGTGTAAGACTGCAGGGATCCAAGGGGTGTAACATTAACTCATTAACCACTAGCGTAATTTTAATTACTTTTTAAAAATTATTTGTGGACTTACAAACCAAATGACACGCTAATTATTACTAAAACAGTTACATGCTGTGCTGATAACTTTGACCCAATTTTACTAAAAAAATTAAAACAGAAATTACCAGCGGTCTTGCTTGCTTAAAAGAAGATACACGTCAGTTCACGAACAAGTCGTTAGACACCACTGTAGCGTCTGGTCCAGCATTAATGTCTGCTGGGATTTTTCTTGCTCGACCTTTTGAAATATGTTTGTACTTGTTACGCAATCTCACATGCATTATTATTTTGTATAAACCTTTTCTGTAAGAACGTTGCGGATTTAGTAACATGTTTAAGAATCGAACACACCTCAGGCTGAGCCAACTACGAAAGGAACGTTAATTTCTACAAACTTTGACAATAAAAAAAAACGGAGAACCGTTACTAAATGCCGTAAGAGAGCAGTGCAATTTCAATGATTACGGGCGATGACAGTGTATTTGGGTTAATATATGAACTAGGTTAGATGTTGGGAACAACCTTTAAATGTTTTTACAGCCTCGGCCCGAAAATATAACGTTCTTATTAAGACAAAAGTGTACAGCGGTGACTCTCAACTCTATTGTTGTGAGTGTGTTTAGGTGTTTTACTGATATGGTAGTGGCTTACCTTATTAGTTAACAACTCATCCTATTGATTGATTATCTGACCTGTTGTACTTTGTGCAGATAGGACGCCGACTTGTAGGTTAAATAGTGGTGCAAAAATCCAGAGGTCTGAAACTGGAGAACTTCGCAGAAACACCACATTTAGCAGATTAGTTTCCGCTGTGTTTCTTGTTACTAAACAATGGGAAACAGCTACACAGTGGAGAACCGTTTTGTTATTCAGTTGATCAAAGTGTGAATTGGATCTACCTGGAACAGAAACTAGACCAGTTTCTGCCAATTCTGGTTTTGTAACTACTCTAACTCCTCGATACCGCAGTGTCCTTCCCAATAAGCTGTTGCACTCGTCCCAACCATTTTATATCACAACAATATTTTAAGCTATAAAAATTTGATGCGAACTAAAACAATTATTCCGCAATTTAATTACGATTACTAGGCTATTCAAACAAACATGAACGTCACTTCGATTCAGTAGTTTTAAGTGCTTCGACTTTAGTCCAGAAGAGACAGAAATACTCGAAGTAATCATTTTTTATCTGTTATATCTAGCGTTCAGCTTAAAAGACCAGTTCTGCGACAGTATGATAGCTGTAATTTGCTTGCGGTTTCAGAAACAACGGTTGTTTTCTTATGTGTTTTCTTGCCACGCTAGGCTCTAATGACAAGTTTTCGTTTCTATGCTACTTGTTACTTTTTTGTGATAACTTAATTTGCAAAGACATGATTGCAATAGTTTTGGAACATGTGTATACCTTAAATGTTGGTGAATATGAGGAATCACTGAGATTTGTCGTGTCATGTGCTGGAGAGCTTCACGTATTCTTTGTAAGCCCGAAGTAATAAACAGGAAGTCACGAAACATTCGCAGCTGTTATAAGACAATCTCATACCTGGCAAGTACAAAAATCGTTAAATTGTTTGCACCGTTTCTTTTTGTTCACCAGTCTTTGCAACTATAGGTAACGGTTTTTAACCCTATCTGAACTGGGCTCTTTCGGGAGTGTGTTCTTGTCATTATTTATTTCATGTTTCTGTGGTGTTCGGAGCCGATTTAATCGCGGCCAAATCGGCTCCGAACGCCACAGA
>JAOBYH010220969.1:0-10040 GCA_025403525.1 Umimayanthus kanabou | reverse complement strand
CTTACTTACTTACTTACTTACTTACTTACTTACTTACTTACTTACTTACTTACTTGCTTGCTTACTTACTTACTTACTTACTTACTAACTTATTTACTTCAAACGCTGTTCTTATTCAACCTATTTTTAACAAATATACCATAAAATTTTGAAAATAAGTTTTAATTATACAATTAACACATAACACATGAGAAAAACTGACGTTTGACCAAAAGTCGGTATTAATCAGTCGTTTTTCTTGCTGCTCACATCTTGAAGATCGACTGCATACTTCACATGAACTGAACTCGATTATTTGAGTGCGGCTAATGAAATACTAGATTTTTCTTTGCTATTTTGTGCCGGCCTTAGCTACGGACCTGTACTCACATTAAGGGTGTCGTTATGTAGGACAACTACCACAAGATGGTCAGCATGGACAACTGGGACAAACAAATGGAGACAAAAGGTGGTACTGAGGCTACCCCTCTCAGTAAGGGTTCTATGGAATCTATTAAAGAGATCCTCCCATATGCAGCAACTCTAATGTTCCCCATAATGCTGATCGGAGGACTTTGCGAAGTGATTAAACTGGTACGAAAGAAGAAGAAAAAAACAGGTATGATTCATTTAATTGTTGACATATGGTTTCGCTAAGGTGTTATAATATATATTAAAGGCTAAAATTGTTAAAAGTTTCAGAAATAAAAATATGAACGTTTTCGACACTGAGGTCATCATCATAATTGTTTTGGTGTTCTTAAAAGTGATTTTGATAAATATTTGCCGTTATTAAGCATGAAACAGTAACTTAATCAGCTACGGTAAAGAATGTCAACACTCAACAACGCCGGCTTCTAGAATATTAACTTCCCATTTTCCCTTTTCTTGTTTGTAAAACTCATTCATTTTTTTTGTTTCGTGTGAGGGTACGTGAATGAGGAAATTAGAAGCTATCCACATTCTCTATATCACCGCTCTGATATTAAGCTTTTTTTGTTCTGTTTTCTAAAGACGACAATGGAAAGGTGGTCAGCTGGTTACACTCCCATTTAAAGTTATTGTATTTTGTGATTAAATCTATTGATTTATATGCATCGCGCTGAAGTTCTCGTCTTTGTTACTCGTAAGAGCCTGGAGCTATTGTTGACAAACGACGGGCCTGAGGTCAGTAAAACTATTTACACATCAGGCAACCTTTTAAGATAGTCACCCGCTCTGTCCTTACATCCCTCCAAAAAAAGACTGCTCATACTATCTCCGAAATAAACGATGTGCACGCCCTAAAGTAAACACTGAGCGGTTTAAGAATTCCTTTGTAAATAGAATTATTTTTAACCATAATTTAGTATAGAATAGTTTTTATCGTATATTTTCTCATAGTTTAGATGATGTACTTTGTAAAGTAATTATTTCCCATGTAACATAGGATGTGTATTTTTATCTTGTGAAGTAATAAAGACCATTATTATTATTATTATTATTATTATTGTTATTATCATTATTATTATTATTATTATTATTATTATTATTATTATTAAGGAAACGAAAACTTCTAAGAATTAGATAAAGTCGAGAGAACGGGAAAAACCGCATTATGAACTATTGGCTCAAGATTTTTTCCAATATAGTGCGTGCGTGCGCGCGCGTGTGTGTGTGTGTGTGTGTGTGTGTGTGTGTGTTCTGCCCATAGACAGGTCCATCCTTAAAGTTTCCTTTCTATTGCTCCCCTCTTTACAGATTTGTACGAGTTGCCATTCTTGATTCTGTCCTGTATTCCCGTTCTGGGTCTCCCAGGAGGCCTCCTTCCTTCCACTCTTCCCTCAATCACTAGAGGGAGAAGAACGCCGTGACGCAATGTGTGTCCCAGCCAAGCTCTTTGTCTCTTATCAATGGTAGATATAATTGACTTCTCTTCGTCAACACGCCGAAGACCTCATCGTTACTCACTTTGTCTGACCAGGAGATGTTCAGGATCTTTCTCCAAAGCCACATTTCACAGCTCTCTAACCTTCGTATATCATCTCTTCTCAATGCCCACGACTCGGCGCCATATAGCAGTGTGCTCCAAATGGCAGTCTTAACAATTCTTTTCTTTAGGTCGAGGTTGAAAGATTTTGTTAAGAGTTCTTTCCTGTTTGAGAACGCATTCTTTGCCCGGGTTATTCTCGATCTAATGTCTTTCTTACAGTGCCCGTCCTGTGTCATTAGGCTCCGAAGATAATTGAAATGTATCACTTGTAACTGTAACTGGTCTTAATTAGAAGTTATGGTTGTGAATAAAACTAATTACCATGCATTTCTTTGCACTTCTTGAGGTTTAACCTCAATACGTGCTCTATTGAAATACACACGTGCACACACACACACACATGTACATACACCTACTGCATTATTAAAACTGACCAGATTTTCTGAGATTCATGCTTGACCATATATTGCTTATTCCATTTTTCAGAAAGAGACGATGTGGAGCAGGGTGATCAGAAAATCGAGAGTTCTTACGCCAAGTCCGAGCAAGATGGAGGTAACCAACCACGTGCACGTGCAAGCAACCTCACCTTGTACATGCATAACAAGGGATTCTGGGCCGATCAGGCTGAATAAAGATTCGATGTTGAACACCTGTAAATATAAGAGTCGAGTCGAGTCGAGTCGAGTCGAGTCGAGTCGAGTCGAGTCTAGTCGAGTCGAGTCGAGTGAAGTAGAGTCGAGTCGAGTGGAGTCGAGTCGAGTCGAGTCGAGTCGAGTCGAGTAGAGTAGAGTAGAGTAGAGTAGAGTAGAGTAGAACAAATGGAGACATACATGTATATACTTTTCCTTGCTAGCCCATCTCAGAAGTGTTTTAACATGATAGCGATTCCGTTTAAAATGTTGCAATCCTTGTTATGTAATATTTTCGCCAATATTGATATATTCACCCCCCGGGGGTACTCAGCTATAGAAGGAGGGCGGAGGTGCTCGTCGTATTTTTTAGGGGTTGAAATTGGCGATCTAGTATTGATTTTTTAGGGGTTTTCTTGGGCAAGAGCTAAGTGTTGAAAATGTTTGTTATTTTATAGGGGTAATCCAGGCGCAGATTTAGATCCCCGATTAGATGTCATCCCAATACGTTTACAACTGTAAAGAGCTGAACGTGTTTGATGTATACGGCTAACAATAAATGGCATTTGATTTGTATTTTACGGAAAAATCATATTTTATACGCAATGTTTTCCGGTATTTGTAGGGTATTTTGAAACCACTGAGGTATTTTTTTGGGTAACAAAATTTAAAGGTTAGGTAATTTTTAGGGCATAATTTCGGATTTTCCGGCGAGCACCCCCACCCTTTTAAATAGGGAGTACCCCACCAGGGATTCAGCCTTATCAAACGATTTGAAAAGCTTGCACCACAGAGGGATTGTAGGATAATAGTGTATGTAAAAAAATCTGAATGCAGGGCTATTACAGCAACGACATCATTTTTGAGCAGGTTTAATGGCAATATTTTGAGTAGCCGTGCTACTCTTTGTCAAGCCAGAGCTGGAGTGAGGTGAAATTATAACGGTTCTCGAATTTGAATTACAATTACCGTAAGCCCACTCTCTATTAAACGCCCCGTATCTAATAAACGCCCCCCCTACATGTGGCGTTTATTAAATATTACTAAAAAGGCTGTCCCATAACAATACTTTCTACGAAAGTTGAAAAGTTTTGTCTTTTTTCACTCTATTTGCAAACTGTTGCAGCAATTATGTGAACTATCAAAGCCGTTGATATTGTTTTAACGTACAATGGTTGAACTGCACTAATCGCAGATTTCCTGCGTATGTGCAAGAATTGGAAGGCGTTGTTTAAGAAGCGTAAAGCTACCGTTTGTGAAAATAAACGCCCCTCTCCAATAGAAGCCTCTTGTCTATTTAACGTCCCTCTAAAAGCACCAAAATTGAATAAACGCCCAGGGCGTTAATTAGATCATTTACGGTACACAAAATAGTTAAAAAGGACTAAGGCATAACAACTTCAATATCCGGTGAATTATTGAAGTAATAAGGATTCATAAGCCTATGCTGTGTCTTTTTTCTTCATTCATCCTTTATTTTCAGCGCGTTCGCTACAAACAAGTCCTCCCCAGCCGCCATATTTGAACTGATCGATGTAACTTGTGCTCAGTTTATCACGCGGCCAAACGGTCTGTTTGATAATGATGTAACATTAAACTTGTTTGGTCACGTGTGGAACTGGGCATAAGTTTATCATTTCGTCAAAATAAAGGGGCTTTAATTTAATTTAATTTAATTTTTAAAAGTCAAAACTTAGCTCTGCAAGCTTTCATGCCCACTCCCCGCTCTCACAAAAGTTCAATGATTGGTCCATGTCGACCCGCCAACTAATCATCACAATGCTTTTAAACAACATCCACTCTGGAAAACACATTGTTGACACAACATAGAAATAAACAATGTTTCGTTTTAATTTCTGTTAACTTGGCAGGCATAGTTAACTAATTAAAATATTTCAAAATTATTTCTTTGTGTGTAAAGCAAAAAATATTGCTAGATTTTCTTTGATTAATACTAGTTTCCCGAAGGATCAAAACCTGCGTTGCTTGTTTTTGAACAAGACATGTCAAAGAAACTAACTTGTCAAGTGGTGAAACTTGCTCGTGCGCTTATAAATTTAAATGAAAGTTGTAAAAGGTAACGAAAGATTGTGAGCTCATAATTAGTGAATATTTACTTTCCTGTTGCCGTACATTTTCGATTTTTATTTACACTGAGTTAAAATGACTTCTTCACGGTCTTATGCACTAAGACTCAAAGGCTTATTGTAACTTACAAGCGAAAACTCGAAATGTACGGTGGGATATTTTAGGTACTGGTTCAGTTGGATTGTAGCTATCTTGTTGTTGTTGTTGTTGTTGTTGTTGTGAACCGGCATTTCTATTTTATGGTCCGAGCGGAACACATGTTAACATTTTGTTAAAAAAGCATCGAAGAGTGACAGAAACGATTAATGGCAAAAAAAATTTCTGCTAAAACTCGCCGAACAAGTAATATAGCTAACTTATAAAAATCAAACTTCTGAAAAATAGAAATTCGAATAATCTGGCCGTGAAAAAACCATAAGCTGCAAAGATATGCACACCTGAAACAAGTTGTGTCTAAAATTCCCAAGAATTGGTTTTGCCTTGTCAAATACGCAGTAATGCCAAATAAATGAAATGACTTTCACTGGCAGTCTTTCAAATCTTCACCCAAATTATCTGCTGTGTAAAGGCTTGGAAAACGTTTAGTAGTTCGTTAGCAATAAACTTGTCAAACATTCTGTTTTTCATTTACGTCATGAGCAAATAACATTTGTCAAGGACGCTTCCTCAAGGTCGTAAATCTTGCTTGCGTATAACTAAACAACTTCGTGAGTGGTGAAACAAGCTTCTCATTAGCCAAAGACTAAATTATTAACAACGACATCACAGCCGAAAAAGCAACAAGTCTTGTACCTTAATACATTTTGTTACAAAATTGTTTTCTCTGCTGAAACAAATTGATAAATAAGTAATTTGACTAAAGACTGTGCAAGGAATTAGTTTTGGAAAGTATGTATTGTACTGTATTCGTGTGCGATGCACTACCATAAAACTGTCAATCTGTTAAAATTTATAAGATTTGTATGATTTATAGAGGTCGTTGCTTAACACAACCTTGTAACTCGCATAAGTGAGCTAAACGAAGTAAACTTGGATCTGCGTATAATAAACGAAGTAAACTTGGATCTGCGTATAATTTTTAACCCTTATAATTTAAAGTGTGTAACATGGCACTGAAAAGCCCCTTACGGGGAACTGTCATTAGAAAGTTGTTTTTTTTTTATTTTTTATTCTGCATGATTTAAGAAAACGTTTCTTTAAGCTTCTTTGTACTATTCCTGAAATGTTTTTGAGTTTTCTCGTAAAAACTTTGCATGAGTCTTAAAGTATGTTAAATTTAGCGAATAAAAGTTACTGTATATTTATAATTTGAGCGCAAAGGTTTTCTAAAAAATTCACTAATTCAGTATTAGAGCTTGTTGTGGCCAGAAATATACCCTACTAAGACATCATCATAAGCATATCTGAAAAAATGAAATTTTTCTGATTGTTGAAACTCCTTTGTTGAAACTGAATCAATCAATATTTTGCGTTGAGGATTGCCCGGTTTTGACCACAGCGTTTATGCTTCACAGCAACGTATCTTCGTTGGAAGCTCCTCATAAAATGAATCTTCCATGAGCATGAAAAATTAATTAATCTTGAAAAAATAAAAACTGTAAGACAATAGAGAGACAACGTGTAAACATTGAACTACATTTGGACTCGATTCGCAAGTACAGTGTGGATGTGAATGTCTAAATGAAACGCTTAAAGTAGTCCTTCAATTAAAGTTCTTCTGTATTTTGTCGTGCGATAACATGACATCGCACAGTAAGATTAATTTACATTTCAACAAGAAATGATGGTCTAAATTGTTTCAACACCGAAAGTGTTAGCGACTTATTGCTAATTTCGTTGGTTATATAATTTTTTTTTCCTTTTAAAACAAGTAGATTTTGAAAACCTTTTAACCTTTTAAAAACGCAAACTTGACTTAGCGAATTTACCTTTTACAATCTGAAAGTATTCTAAAAAAAATTATTCAATTAGAAAAAAGCGCGAGATTTTATGTAAGTAATCAATCAACCTAACCTTTTTAGATTTGTTTTTCTATTGTGTGAAATCCTACATCGTAATGGATTGAAAACGTAAATATTTAATGTTGATCTCAGTATGTTGCCACTGAATGATAAAGGACGCCTCACACCAACAATCTGCAGGTGTTTCGAAGATAAACAAATTCAATCGAAGGAATGTCAAGAGTTCTAAGTTTTAATAAATCTTCCCGCCTCGTTTAACTTTCACGTTATTTTTTTTTTTTGCATCAAGGAATGACAAACTCTTGAAAGAAGTCGTCAACAAAGTAACGTTTAATGATTTCTTCCTTAACGAAGGAAACTTTACAAGTTCTTGCTATAGCTTTCCTTTGCAGAAAGAATTCCCAAACGCTTATGGGTTTTCTTGGACTTTACATATATTTTTGCCCTTGTGCTAAATAGTTGGATAAATGTTTTTAACAGCAATCCGCATGTAAACAAAAAAAAACGTTTTCACACTTGGGTTGTTCTTGTTTGTCTTGACGTTCCAAGGACTTAGAGTAACTGAGTACTCAGTGATCGCAGGTCACTATACCAGAATAATTAAACACAGTTGCAAATCCATGCTACATTCTCCATCAAGGAGACTATAACATTTCAAAACCTTGTAATATTAAAACAAGTTCATATTGCCTGATCTCAGTTAAAGTAGGATCCTAAAGCCAATTGAGGCATCCAAGAAATTCTTCGAAGGAAATATTCCCATCACCGTCCTGATCCAGCTGCTTCAGAAGATCGTCAGCTTTGTCTTTGTACCCAGTGGACTGTAGAAATGCTGTGAATTCCTTGGCATCCATTGAACCACTGCCATCTTTGTCCCATTGCCGGAATGTTTCTGCTGCTTCGCAAATCTTGTAGAACCTTGAATCTTTGCTTACGTTTTTAAAGGCCTCGCCAGTTTGGAACCACGGTAGAAACTCGTCAAACGAAACTCCACCATCACCATCTTTATCTACACTAGAATAGCACACATTCGCGGATTGTTCTTCAAGAGCCATGTCATCTTTCAGTAACTTTAGAAACTCATTTTTCTCTAAAGTGCCACTTCCATCCTCGTCGTATTTCTTAAAAAGACTCTTAACGACTTCTCTGGAAACGTCGCAAGATTTACTAGTTGCTGACATTTTCACAACCGGCTATCGACAAAAACGAGGTTCAGCAGTTCGGGGGAGCATCAAGTACTGAAGATGGAAGTGTTAAACGCGTCTTTTCTTTGGTGTCCAATCAGAAGAATTGTTGCTGTATACATTCCAGGGAGTCATCGACACAATTGAACTTCATTATCTCGTATTTAACCGAAATAGTTTTAAAGTAAAATAAACTGGAACTTCATGATCAAAGCAAATTTTCTAGGTCCAAGTAGTTTTTTGAGCCTGAGTGCGCAATTAACTCTTAGACCAGATTTAGAATACTTTTGATGTTAGAATCAAACAAGAGCTAAAACTTTTACTGCATGTTTTCAGGTTTAAATGGACTCTTATCACTATCAGAAGTTTTTTATATGGAAAACAATAAGTGGTTTTAAAGCTATGAATACCACAAATCCCTCTTTCAGCAGCAATAGATGGCAAACCCATTATATGTTTGATAAGAAAAAAAATGATCGAAGAAAACAAGTTCGCACAGTCATTTCGTCAAGAAGTATATATCTGATTAGTGTTAAATAATTGGGATTTGTTGATGTGTTCGAGTGTGTGTCATTACATTCAGGCTTCAAGCTTCAATTATGCAGCTGGAGAAAATGTTTTTCATACACCAGAACTGTTCAAAACAAACATCGTTGAATTTTTGTTCGACGTGCTTCCATGCCTTTCAACTGGGAATTGATTTATACGTTGTTTCTCTAAGAATTAAAACTCGCCAGATTAAAAAAAAAAGTTTGAGTAGTCCAAACGATTAAGTCTTCCCATCATGAATACATTTATCGCGTCTTTGAAAGTCTTGCATATTGTTATTATATCGTTGTTTGGATAGAACCATACAGTTTTCAATGTTTGCGGATTTGTTGTCATTTCGTCGATAGCGTTTTTTTCATAATATGGATTAGTTATAATCTCAAAAGAATTTTAAAATTTTTGGGAAGTTGGCTGAGTATTATTACTTATCATACGTGAAGTTATACTGAACAAACCTTGGAGCTCGAGAACCAAAACGAAATTAAAGCAATATTTTCTAAACAATTTTAGCGATGTCTTTTGCGCTGATTGGTCGTGCAGCTCCGCCGAGCCTGAAAACATCTGCAATCTTAAAAGGTTTGCTCACCATTTAGAATCTCCTGATCATACTGATAACGCTTTAAGTGATGGTAATCAGTTAAATATAATTGAGATATCTAGTATTTTCATCTTTACTTAGGAAAGCGATGGGAGATCTAATCTCACTTACATAGAAATGAACTACAACTGGCGAAAGTGATTCAACCAATTTTCCTCACATAAACGTTGCGAGTAAATATATATCACACAATTCCGCTCAGAATGAACTCGGCTCAGGGGTAAAAACTCTGTCATTTCAAAGCTTCTCACAAAAAGCTTGTAAAGTTGCAAAAATGTCTGTTTTGTTGAACGAAATCTTACTGAGTGATCAATTAGGCTGGATACACTTCACGAATTCAACCTGGTAACAACCGTGTTTCGTTTTCGTGTTGCGAAATCTAAAGTTTCTGGGATTGAACCAGGTTATGAAAACAATTTCCGTATCATACCATTTTGCCGCTGAAACTCGATAGAAAGTCAGCGAAAATTGCTATCAATGATCAACATTGGCTGACCTTGCTTTAGTGAATAGTCAAATGAGTCGGAACATTTACTGTAGACTAAAATATACCTCTTTGCGATAATTTGTCTGATACAGCACTCATAAAATTGAAAAACTGTACAGGATTAAATGTTTGACACTCGTTGAGCCAAGATTAACTATACTACGTTCTTTATTGATAAGTGTTTGATTAAGAAAGCACTCATAAATCACTATGTGATGCCAAAAGCAAGAATTGAAAGAGTTTTAGGTCATTCAACTCGTCGAGCCAGAGCAAACGTATGCGTAATACGTACAAAAAAACACAAACACGGAAAACGACTCAATGCCGAAATAACTTTTTGCCCGAAATTTTTAGAGCAATTAAATATAATCTTTTCAAAATTGCAAGCTACGAAAATTTTAGTGCTTAGTGTGTTTCACAGGCATGATACTACTTCTAATAACATGCACCTGTCGATAGCAACCGTCAGGGGGAGTAGAGTATGTGGCAGCTATTTTACAAATTATAGTATTTGAAAGATAGTCAAAGTCATTTGTGAAATGTTCTCAGTATCTTGTTCGACCGGATAGAAACAAAGTATTAACCCCATC
>JAOBYH010220858.1:0-10041 GCA_025403525.1 Umimayanthus kanabou | reverse complement strand
TACAATCAAGTTAGAAAAGCCACGAGGCAAACGTTTAGGCCTCAAGAAAGCCCATAAAGCTTCATGATCGTCACTGTAAAAATCCTGCAATATCTTACACTGAATCGAGTCTTTTACATATAAACAGACGCCGCCGTGTTCTTAGTTTTTGCGGTCTCGTCTGTACAACTGGCGCCCTTCGATGTTGATTGGATCGTCAGGAATCGATTCCTTTAGCCAGGTTTCAGTGAAGAGTGCAACATCAATATATTGTTGATGAACAGCATGGGCTATCTCGTCGATTTTCGGCGCTAGGGACATAGGATTGCTCAGGAGAAGTGATGGAACATTATAACCGGACGTCCCACGGGAGGCATCGTTGTCTTCGTTAGTTCTAGGACCAGAGGTGCCAATTTGAATAATTAATAAGTTCTTCGGGTTAACCCCTATTTTTCTCCGTTTATCTCTCCCTGAAAATGGATAGCGAGCGAAAGTTCTTGGTTGAATTGTAGAGATGTTATTTATCTCGTAGGTCTTGTGCCCGCCACGTTTGCCTCTCATAGGTTTCAGTATTCCAGCCAACTCGCAATTTCGCCATTGTTCCGGCTTTAGCGGTTTCAAATTTTGAGATTTGAAACGTCGCAAATTTTTCATTGACATGAGAAAGTTCCGCGAATAACGAAGCATCTTCGAATCCTCCAATGCACTATGGTTAAAAAATCTTGAAATCCCTCAATGTAGAGGAATAAATGTAAAATTAAGTGTAAAATTGAACAGAGCTGATAAAAGGCAGCCGCACGGCGCTCACAACACAGGTATCTGTGTTGTGAGCGCCGTGCAGACCAGAATCCATTTGGGCTAGAGACCTGATGTAAGACGTCATAAAGGCTGATTTAATTATATTTTACTGTTAATTTCTTCAAACGTAAAACTACAAAAATTATATTATTGTTATTATTATTATTATTTATAGTATTATTGAGATTTACAGTAGTTATTATTACATTTCAGGAACAAAACAAAATATATGCATTTTGAGAAGAATGTCTGCAAATTGGGAAAAGGACCTGGTTTGCTAGGAGCACATAAACTGGGTGGAGTTAGGATGTGCTCTTAACATTGCCAAGAAGGGAATAGCACCTCTCGTACAGCGAGAGATTGACAAGTGGTACCAAAAACTGCTGCATACTAACGCAGGTCCCAGAGTCCCTTGCTCTTGTGCTGGTGGCAAAGGGGGGAAGTGTCCAAGATGTGTTGATTGGCAAAGAGAATTGAAACGTCTTCATCGAAACAGAAATCCTACTTTGTCCAACTGTAATGAGAAGGACTGGAGCAATCCTACAGCTGGAGCGTAGGAGGTTGCCAAGGCTTACATTTCCACATTAGGCAATCGCAAGAGTGATGTCACCAATGCCGAGACAACCGATCTTGGTGGACTTTTCAACATCCTCCTCATGTGTAAATTCCTTCCTTCTGATAAGAAACGCGACGAGACTGCTAGAAAAGTTATTGATGCCAGAAACTGCTGGGCGCACGCACCAAAACAATCTATAACTGACAAGGAACTCGGTAACATGCTTGGAGATATCCAGGTACTATTGAGGGATCCTATGTTTAAGGTTGATACCGATGTCATAAACGCACTAAAAGATTTACAGGACATGAAACGAGAAGGCATTAGAAATATTAAGGAATCGGAATTGAAACAACTGGTTGAGCTACGCAAGACCCTTAATGAAGAACTTCAAGATCTCTTAGAAGCACAGAACCTCGAGAAGAAGTGCGGGCTTTTGCAGAGTGAAGTGGATGAGCTCAAAACATCTGGTCAGCAGACCGAAGATCGCATAAGTGAAGTAGAAGAGGCCATAAAAAGTTTCAATGATTTAATTCGCCGGCGAAGTGATTTGCAAAACGACATTGACTTCATCATGTTAACCAAACGCGTTCAATACATGGAAGGTGCCGTCAGAGAGTTAAAAGGTAAAGTAGACGTTTTGGAAAAAGAAAAGAAAAAAGCACAAAAGACGGAGGTTCTTATTAACTTTCCACAGATGCTCCAATCTTTCACTGGTCGCCAGAAGGAGCTCCAATGGCTTGATGATTGTTTCATCAGGAAGTTGCATGATAGTAAGAAATCAACTAGTTGTACCTGTGGTGTAATCAGTGGCCTTGGGGGCAGTGGTAAGACATCGCTTGCTGTTGAGTTCGGTTGCCGGCATCAAGCTCAGTTCCCAGGAGGTACCTTTTGGATAAATGCAGAAAGTGAAGTCAACATTGAGAAGTCTGTGAGGGAAATTCTTTCTCCGCAGCTAAATATTGAAGAAGCATCCAAGGCTTCTAACAAAGTGCTTGTCAATTATTTCTTGTCCCATCTTCACAAACAAGAATTCCCCTGGTTGCTTGTCCTTGATAATGCTGATGAGTTAGATGACAGTGATCGATGTCTCGATTCATTAAGATTGATTCTTAAATGGCCTTGGCAGAGAAGAAACGGAAACATTCTTCTGACATCCCGCCTAAATCAGAGAGAAATTGAAAATAGTTTGGAACAACTTCATCCGAACTTGTGGACTTTAGATTGCCTGAGCCCAGAAGATGCCACAACCTTTTTGATCAACAACTGCAAATTAGGGAATACAGAGATCGAAGAACAGACAAGGAAATATGCACACGAATTAGCCCAAGAACTTGGGTGTTTGCCATTAGCACTCAAACAGGCAGCAGCATACATCTCTGTTAGTCCCTTGAAATGCATCTTGAAATCTTATCTACGTGAATACGAGCGTGTTAAGGGTGCGATTTTAACAAAGAAATCAACACAAGCTTTTAAAAGTGTTGAAAGCACACAGCGCCTTTCGGTCCATACTACGTGGTTAATGAACATTCAAAACATTCACGATGAATGTCCAGCTGCAGAAACAATGATGAAAATTGCTGCTTTCTTGGGATCTGATTCAGTACCTGTTGAAGTCATTAACTCTGGAAAACCAGAATTAGGAGATGCTCATAAGGAATTCAGAGAGAAATGTCAATCTAGTCTTGGTCGGTCTGATATTTTGCAAACCTTAACAAAGTACTCTCTCTTTAGTCACGATTCAAAGAACAACGTCTTTGGCATTCACAAGCTTGTTCAGGACGTTATCAGGAATGATATGGGAATTGAAGAACGCAAAGTCATTGCTTTTGCTGCAGTTGCAGTTCTAAGGAAGGCCCCAGACATTTCTGAACGACGAATCCGGGAAGGCTTTTTTACTAGTGTTCGTTCCAATGCTGCAACGTTATGGGAACATGGCGAAATCCTAGATTTACCGGGTTTGATTTTCAAAAGCAGTGATTTGATGATCGAGTTTGCTGTAAAGGTAGGAACTACATACAAGTAAATTTGTAATTATTAGTTTTGTGCAGTTTTAAGTTACGTTCTTTATTTATTATGTTTATGTTTGAACGGATTATAAGATATACATGTACTAGATATTGACAGATAATTTAGTATTGCTATGACTTCTACTTGTTAAATAGCGGAGGGGTTGGCGTAGTGATAGGATCTCTGCCTCCCAATCCTGAGGTCCCCGGTTCGATCCCCGGCCTAGTCGAGGGTTGAGTATTTGGGTGACCTTCTTTCCCGCTAAAGTTCACTCTTCCTTTCATCCTTCCGGGGTCGATAAAATGAGTGCCAGTTGCGCCTATGTATGCTTCCGGTCCGCAGGGGGTAAACTGATCATTGTAAAGCGCCTTCGAACATATTCATATGGAAAAGGCACTATATAAATGCGCCACTTTATCCTATCACTTTTTAACAACAACAACAACAATAATTTATTTAGTCCTCTTTAGATATGTGATTTTTTTAACAACTTTACAGAATTATAATTTTAAGGGACACAGCTACTTAAAAATAGCATAGGCTAGTCGAGTTAAGTGAATCGTGTAATTTTTTATAGTTTGTCAATATGTTTATATGTTTGTTTATTCATTTATTTCTTTTTGTTTTTTCTTTATTATTCATTATTTATTTTTTACTTATTTATCTATCTTCTATCTTTCTATCTATGTATTTATTTCTTTATATGTTATCTATTTTGAAATAGCTGTCGATCTGAAACAAACTTGTTTTTATTTTAATATCGGGGTTGTTTTTTTGCGGAATTGTCTTTCCATTTTGCTGTTTATGTATTTCAAACCGGCCTGTGCAATACACAGGGTTTAAAATGCATGGAAATAAATTCAAAATGGAAAGCCAAGTAAAAATTAATGTTGTTTCTCGTCCCAGCCCGCTTCCTTTTTGAGTCTACAGTGTCCATATAATTAATTAATGAAGATGGCTTGATATTGTTTTATGGCCACACTTGGCATGGGTTCGAAATGGTACTCGCTCGCCCGCGCCCAAGCTTTTCAAAACTTGATTATGTAATATTTGAACGAATTTATAATTGATACTTCTTGCGTTCCTTTCCGTGAAATTTTTCAAAGTTCCTACAATTCATGTATGTTGTGGTATTATCATTTGCTCTTCAGATTTTCAGAGTCAGCCTTTCTGTTACACAGCTGTAGATATTTAGATGCATGTTGCCACTGCTTCCTAATGTTTTTTTGCACAGTGCTATTTCCTTATTTTGCTTTATAAAACTTTAGTTTTATGTGTGCATAGGTATGTGGATTAGTGTGTATATGTGTGCATAGTATTCCAAATTGCGCTTATCTTCTAGTTGAATATAAAACAAAAATTGAACACCCTCATAAACCGTTTTGGATTGTTTTCTTCAAAATAGGGAGCTTATCAAAAACAGGATACCGATATCAACTAGAGGCGGCAGAAACCAGTAAGCTAAATTATGAAATGTAATTGGTGCGTGTAAAAATGCACACATCTTGCTTCTTTTTCTCCGTCATGTAAAAATGCTATTTTCTGGTTTTGTTAACAACGTAGACGTGGAGATAAAAATCCATTTTAATCCAGTTTTAAAAAACTGCGATCTTGTACCTATGGTCCATACTCCCTCACATGAAAATTAACTTACTAACGTTCAGGTAGTTGCATGAAGGAAAAAAGTGAAGAAAGTTCAACTTTGGGGTTTTGGTGACCGACTGTTGTCGCAGCGGCGTCTCCAACTTGGTTTCGTAAGCTTCCTTTTTCCGAGGGTAGCTAATTTCTACAGGTTTGGATTTAGTTATAGTTGAGGCCATGACGGCGAGTGGCTATTTACTAATTTAGACGAACGAAAGTTGAAAACTATGAAAACTTTCTAACTATCGACATAATATAAACAAAAACCAAAACATAAAAGCGGATTTTTTCTTGTTGCTTTGTTTTGCTGTTTTGCTGTTTTGCGTTTCGTATTTTAGTACTGATTCTTGGACTGGGATGCGAAATGAATAGTTCAAAACTGATCAGAACTGCAGTCTATGTGCAAAGACAGTTACACGCTTTTGATAAAACAAGAACCAGATTATTTTGGTCGAGATTCGTTATTCTTAATTCCTGGCAAAGCTAGCCTCAATTTTTCTTGAATTTGTACCGTATTTGAACATTGACTAACTTTTCTAGTTGTGTATATTAAAGAACTTTTCTAGTTGAAATATTGTCCATTTTATATACTTTATTTATCTTGGGCTGAGATTCTAATATTAAAAAACTTTTGTAGTTGAAAAAAGTATTTTGAAATAATGTTTCTGAGCTTGAGCCTGTGACTCAGTTACAAATTTTTCTTTTTGAACCTGAGCAAATCTGAACCTCCTTGATTTTTAGCTTGTTCTTAGAAACCAATTTATCTACCAGAACAAAGCATGCAAAAGACAACATCTCAACTCGCATTCTGTAATTTATTGTCTTTATTGAATAAATCGTACCTTGAAGCCTTTGTCGGTTATAAGCCTTCCCATATATAAGCCCATCTGCCTCCTAACAAATATAATATTCCGGTTGTAAGCCCCCCGGATATAAGCCCTCCCATCTATCATGCTGGATTTTCCAAAAGCTGGACTATATTTTTCCTCATTTTATCACAAAAACACTTAACGTCAAACTGTCATAACTTTGGTCGGCCTGATCCAAAATTGATGTGCTGTTTTTAGAATACAGGCCGTTTCAAGAACTTCAATTCCAGCACAACAATTTTTAATCACTTTTTTGGTAAAAAAATGCAGTTGAAATAGTGTACTATAGCGGGTTTCGCTTTGTTTTAAAATGTGGAGGATATTTTCCATATTCAAATAGGTACGGATTTTTGTAAGGGCTTAAATAGGGCCTAGGGTCAGTTGGGGAGGATGGGGTCCCTTGTAATCGCGCAGATAGACTTGCCACAAGTCGAGCCCAAAAATTCAGGAGAACAAAGAAACCGAGTGCGAAGCGCTCGGGGGAGCGCGCAAAGCGCGTTACCGAGCCTCTAAGTGCGAGCGAAGGACTTTGAGAAAGTCTATAGCGCAGCTTGTAGCTAGCAGTCACTTTTTGGAAAATCCATTCATGTGTAGACCACTGTGTTCACATGTTCATGGATTTTTGTCAATCTGTACCTAGATCTCTATCTGTGTGTGTGTGTGTGTGTGTGTATGCTATTGTTCATGGATTTGTGTCACTATTTGTATCTAGATCTCTAGCTGTCTGTGTGTGTGTCTGCCATCTGTCTGTCTTTATATGTATTTGCACACGTGTGTCCACGAGGTCATGGAGCGTCACTGGTAAGAAGAGTGTCAAACAGTGATTTTACTTTCAGGTCACACATATATGTAGAATAAAATATAAGTTATCCTTCAGTTAATACGTTACTTCTCTTTGTTTCTATGCGGAACGTGTTGGATGACCAATCATTGAAGGCAATCAAAGACCGTCTGAAGGTAACTATTCTTATTCTTGTTATAGGGTATTAGGTTGTGTTTGTGTAGGTGTGAGTTTCATTGTGGTGCAAGAGCCAGTGTGAGTCACCAATTGTTGTCATGATGTGCATTGAATATACAAAGAAATTTTTTTGGCAATGTGTGATAATGTGAATAGTCAGTGTTGTGCTCAAAAATATTTTCTTCTCAAAACCTCAATATTTCTAAATTCTGGAAGATCGGTTTGTAAATACTTCATATAAAAAAACTTACTAATATGTTGGTAAGAAGGCCAAAATTTAGTAAAAGTTTGTATAAAATATCAGTTAAGGAGGTGGTTGAGATTTTTATATCAGTCATCACTGTTAAAAAACAGCGCTTTAAATTTTGTTATGCACACTGTATGTAAACTGAGTAAAAATATGAGTAATCCTTGTGAGGTGGGAGGAGGCAATATAGTCCATCAGCGCAGATAAGATCCAAAAATAAGGGTTTATGGCTCACTCGAGGGGAACAGCCGAAACATTTCTTATCTTAATCTTTGACTATTAAGCATAATAAAAATGTACGATAGCAAGGATAGATAAATCGAATTTCAAATTTGCTCCTCATACCCTCCTTTTGGCCGCCATCTTGGTTTTTTGGGGAAGGCTAGAAAGTTGCTTGTATTCTTTTAACGTGAACGAATCGCGTTTTAAACACAAATTTAGACTGTTTTGGAACTACAAACAAAATTTACATTTATTCTAGTGCTTGAAGCATAGCTACGTTACGTGGGGCTTTCAAAATTATTTCACAAAAGAGAGCAACTAGATAAAACACACATATCTTGTTAGATGTTTTGGTGTGAAGTAACGCTGAGTATCTCCCGAAAATCCCATCAAATATCATCGCAATTGCCAAGCTGAGTTCACCAACAAGAGAGATTTGCAAGTCGCTAACAACTGAAATTTGAACTGAACCAAAAAGAGTTCGAGCGAGTAATGAACAGCCGTGAGTTCCGCGAGTTTAGAGAACAGTTCCATGTCTATGTACGGGGAATGAAGGAGATAGGTTCAAACTTAGGGAGTTTCCGGCTCTCGTACTTGGAGCTGTGCGAGCCAATGCTGAACCTCATCTATGCGTAGTGCACTGGTAACTGGGAGTTGTACCTGTTATGCATCGAAGAGGTGATACTCTGGGCATTTGCGTATGATCGCCAAAACTACGCGCTCTACCTCATCCTATTCCTGAACGACATGCGCCATCTGTGTGTCAGAATGTCTGAGGTGCTCGCATCCTTCAACAGAGCCCAGTTTTACGTTCAGAAGGGGGACCTTAATCCTTTTGGACAAAACGATGCTGACAAGGCCATTGAGAACACCATTAGACGCGAATGCAAGACGGTTTAGCACTATAATTTTGCCGCGACTCAGAGATGGGTGCTGAATGACACAAGACGTGGTGTGTACAGGAAGTTTCTTTGTGAGCATTTGTCTTTTACTTCCTCCCAGAGTTATATCCATAAGGAGCTGGCTCCAGCACGCATTAAAGAAGACATCAAAGCCGTCAGGAAAGCTGGTGGATCTGCTTGATGATGTATTCACAATCCATGGAAACAAGATCCAGCGTTCACGAACTTGTCCACAGGTAATGAAGTGACAACAGAAGTAGACAGCGAATGGCTTTGTAGTGAAACGTTGCCCATCCAATCCCACTTCAGATTACTTTGATCCATTGAAAAAAACAAAGCTGATTTTTTAAGGATCTGAAGTAAGGTTTGCAACAAAGACCTAATTCTTCCTCTCCTCTGGAATGGCAATCTTTCAGAAGTTGAAGATCCCCTCTGGAGCTACGTTCCATGCAGTCACCGAAAAAGTGTTTGGGTTGGTAACGAGCACCGGCAGCAGGTGAGTAGACGTAGTGCCCGACGCATACCGGGAGGTATCGATTAAGATTGTCGCCGGAAAGATTGAAAAGGGTGTCTACCTCTGATGGCCACTCCCTGCCAATACGGTGAAGTCATGGAACAAGCTGCTCAGTGTCACCGCAAACAAGCGTGAGATCATTAAATTCCTCGTGTCACAATGGAAGACAGAAGAATTCAGAGGCAGAGACAGCAACCGGATCACGTACGTGACAATCGAAGATCAGTGCTGGCGACTAGATGCAGCTACATGCGAACCTGTTTGCAAGCTAGAGTGTAATCACGAAGAGGCTGATACGTGTATGGTTCTGCAAGTGCAGAGCACGGGGGAGGCACATGCGCCATCCACTCTGATGACACTGATGTCTTTGTCCTACTGTATGCTCATAGTCGAAACCTTGGAAAGTGCTACACGAAAAAGGGGAGAGGCGCGAGGACCAGAAAAGTCCAGATAGACCAGACCATAATAGTCTAATCGAAGAGCAGAAGAGTTTTCTTTAGTTGTTAACAGCTTGGAAAGGCAAATCAACACAGGCATTGACAAATACTGCTTCATTAAATCCCTTATCGGCGTACACGCGATCGCAGGCTACGAAGTGCACTGACATGTGCAGTATCCAATGTGATAATATGGTGACTGATGATGGCGCTCAGTATGAAAGTGGGGATGGTGACTCTGAAGATGTAGAGGATTGATACGGGTAAGTACGTTCACAGATGTGGGTTACTTGGAATGGCAAACAGAAAGTTATTACCTTTTCTTGTGTATCTTCAGGTTCGATATAGCAAGATCCTTCTTGACGGGATACATGTTGTACAACAATGTCTGCAAATTGTGCCGTAGGAACGTTTTCTTTTTTCAGCAACGATGTTCGACACGCAAAAGCAGTACATGATATGAACGTATGTTTATGTTATAGATCTCATATGCAAGTGGTAGCAGTGAAGAAGGACGTTATACGATCATGGCGTTTCTGTACTCAAACGAGCTCTAGAGCGAAGTGTGGACCTACTGTAATTATCTGCTCTGATTTGTGGTCTACTAAACTTAGAAAAAGACAATAGCAACATAATGGCGGTCACTGTGATGCCATTTATGACGTTATCATTGCTTGAACAACCGTGAACAACGCTGGAATAATACCTCAGATACGTATCATTCGAACTATACGTCCAGGCAACAAATAGTATGCGTTTAAGAAAGATTTTTAAAACGGCAGAAAAGATGGAATGTGGGACAATTTAAAATTTGATTTACAAAGCGAAAGTTACCGTTCTATCCTTGCTATCACACATTTTTATGATGCTTAATAGTCAAAGATTAAAATTATACAAGTTTCGTTTGT
>JAOBYH010220747.1:0-10042 GCA_025403525.1 Umimayanthus kanabou | reverse complement strand
AATTTTTTGGGTCGCGAAAAAAACACAGGGATTTTTTTGGGTATTATATTTTTCACCAGCTCAAATCAACAATAACATAAGCGCAATTTACTGCTGGTGTGGGATTTTTTGGGGTATGTTAAAAAAGTAGGGATTTTTTTGGGTAGACAAATTCTGAAGTTGAGAGTGTTGAGTGGGGCCCCTGGAATTTTTCCAACCCTTCCCTCTCAGAAGGGAGAGGGGCTTGTATTAACCCCCCTCCTTAATTTGCATGTACATAGCAAACTTGGTCATACTTATTAATCGATAATTTGTTTAACTCTAACTGCTAATAAATTTGCATAATTAACTAATTTATGTTGTGATCTTGGGTCTCTTTGGTACAAAAGTAACAAAAGCTAAACCGCTCTCTTGAAGACATAATAATTCTAAATGTGTTTATATCAGGCTTTTAGTTTGAGAACATAATTAACATCGATTTTTCAAAGGTTATTGCAGGTTTACAGAGGTTTTGTTTGGAAAGCCATCATTTGAGCAAGAAAGTTGTTGACTTAAAGATGAAATGTAGATCTACTTTATGTCTAAAGTATTTTAGAAATATAGTCATTGTAATTGTGATAAAAGCACAAAATCAGAAAATCAAAATTAGGAAAATAGGTTTATTTTTGCTGCTACCACTTCCCCCCCAGGATGGGGGGGGGGGGGAGTGGGGGTTGGTGCTTATTTTCACCCCTCTCTAAACATCTTTGAACAGAATGAGTTGCAAATTCGTTTTTCTCAGCCATTTTAACATTAATTTCAGAAAAGCGACTTTGACCGATGGCATACCCCTTTTACTTTGGCATAAAATATCGGGGTAAATTCCTTAATTTCCCCCTGGCGGGCAGTACCCCGTTATTTTTGTTAATATACAGAACTCAGATCATGAATGCTGTTGGAAGAGTTTTGGTCTGGCAGCTACAAGAGTTTACAAACAAACAATATCATTTTTTTATATCTTAAGACTTCAAAAAGCCAACATGTTGTTTTGAACTTATAAAGTTTTTGTTTTAAGACCATCATGCACTTGAACTGTCTGTTGTTAACTTTAACTTTGTCATTGTCAGTGATATTTCCACAGTGACAATGACAATGATAGTAACAATGACAGAGACCATGGTGACGACAATGCCAATAACAGTAAAAATAACAGTCATTGCCACTGTTATTTTTACTGTTATTGTTATTGTCGTCATGGTCCCTGTCATATATTGTCACTATCGTTGTGTCATTGACACTGTTACTGTCACTGTTATTTTTACTGTTATTATCACTATCATTGTCGCTATCATTGTCACTGTCACTGTCATTGTCACTGTTATTTTTACTGTTGATTGTCACTATCATTGTCACTATCATTTTGTCACTCTCATTGTCATTGTCACTGTTATTTTTACTGTTATTGTCACTATCATTGTTACCATCACTGTCACTGTTATTTGGAGTGTTGATGTCATTGTCGTCGTCATTGTCACTGTCATTGTCACTATCATTGTCATTGTCATTGTCACTGTCATTGTCTCTGTCATTGTCAAGAAGGATGCAGCCGGAGCGAAATTGATCATGTTTTGAATACTCTTGTCTTATCCAATTTATTGAACAAAATTACCGTTTATGGAGCATCGGACTCTGACCTCGCGTTAGTACAAAACTTTTTAGATCGGTGTTTTAAAAGACGATACGTGTCACGTAAGCTATGTATTCATAAACTTAGAGAACGACGATAAGAAACTTTTTAAGAAATGTGAACGGGATTTTAACCATCCTTTGTAGGCTTTTTTACCCAACCATAAAGCAACAAACTACAATCTAAAAAAAAGAAGCTGCCACAGACCAAAAATTAATACAGAAACATTCAAGATTTTATTTGTAAATAGAATAGTTTTTAAATAGAATCTTTTATAGTTTAAACCTGGTTGGATTCAAAAATGTAAATAGGTTCTTTTTGTATTATCCATTGTATAGTAGTTTTAACGTTAGACAGAGGGCCACGAATTTATCAGTTGTTTTTACTGTCAAGTGCTAACCTCTTTAAATAAAGGCTTTGTTGTTGTTGTTGTTGTTATTATTGTTGTTGTTGTTGTTGTTGTTGTTGTTATTATTATTGTTGTTGTTGTTATTGTTGTTGTTGAAACCTAGGTCCTAATATACCTGTAATTTTATGCGCATTTTTAGACAATTTTACTTTAACTTAAGGTATGTATACCTTATCTGAGATTAATAGACATATTATTGTTATTGTTGTTATTATTGTTATTATTATTACTGTCATTGTCATTGTCACTGCTATTTTTACTGTTACTGTTATTGTCATTGTCGTCGTCGTGGTCACTGTCATTGTCACTGAAACTGTCATTGCCATTGTCATTGTCACTGTCATTGTCTTTGTTACTGTCATTGTCATTGTAACTGTACTCACTGTCACCTGTCACTGTTATTGTCACTGTCGTCTTCAATGTCACTGTCATTGTTAGTTTCATTGTTTTTGTTAGCTGTCATTGTTTTATTTTGCTGTTCATAGGATAACACACTGAAGTGTTAATTTAACAGTCGACCTACTCGAAGGGATATGGCTTCGGGTACAGCACCCCTGAGCTGTTCTGCCACAAAAGATAACTTTCTCCGTTTGGTGAAACTGCTTATCGAGGGTGGCAAGGACATTCTAAAGGAGAAGTTTGACAGCATACATCCTCCAGCAAACTTGCCCGCTGTGCTGCAGGCACACAAAGCGCTGCTAATGAACCCCAAGGCACGACTTTTCAAAGCGCAGCATGACAAACTTTACCCCTCACCTGGAACATGTGGCACTTCTAGTGATTTTGATATAACCTTGCTTTCAGTCCTGTTCAGAGAAATATGCAGCCTTACACCGCCTGCAACTGGTTGGAATAACCTTCCCAGTGCAGCTGATTTGAATGTTGAAGCAGATTTAGTACGAACAAAATACTACAGAAACACAATTTATGGACATGCTTCTAGTATGGAACTGGATCATGCTAGCTTTCAAAGCCTATGGAAAGGCATCAGAGATGTCATTTTGAGGATCGCTCAAAGCATTAGTCCCGCTGTGGAAATTCAATGGAAGCAAATTGTCAAGAATTTTGAAACTAGGCCACTCACTTTCTCTGATGAAAAGCATGTTCACGAGCTTCAGCAATGGTATCAGTATGATATGGATGTAAAAGAATCATCGTCTCATCTGAACACAGCTTCGCATGAGAATGCCAAACGGACTCAACGAATTGAGGAAGATACGAAAAGACACGCAGTAAGAGTTGAGAAAGACTCCCGAAAAAGAGCGCTAACCATTGAAAGAATTGAAGAAAAAACGAAAGACCTTGCAGCAGCCCTGGGAAGAGTTGAGAAAGACTCCCAAAAGAGAGCAAAAATCATTGAAAGAATTGAGGAAAATACGAAAGAACATGCAACAGCCCTAGGAAGGGTTTCGGAGGATGCCAGAGATTTTGCAAGAACTTTGTCATCAGTGGATCAGGGAGTGAGTAACATCGGACTTGCAGTTGGAGAAGTGCGGAGCACTGCCAGAGAACATTCTGTCAAGTGCAACAACCAATGTAAGGCAACGTTCTTGTATTTTTGGTAATAATAACGTAGAAGTATAGGTCTAAACAAAAGGAATGTAGTTTGTTTCATTGTTATTGGAGGACAGCTCAATTATTTTTTGTACGTATACCTTATTGTAGAAAACTAGCGTTTCTTTATCTTTAGGTGGCATTGATGAAGACTGAGTTGGAAGACACAAATTGTTGACAAACAAACGTTTAAAAAATAATTTTGATCACTTACATATTTTGGTAGAAAAAGCAAAAACCATGTTCAAGTGTGTCACTATGATTAAATTTTGTTAAAGTTAACGTTCCAAGACTTTCACACTTTGCATCACTTTCAGGAAGCTTTTTTTAAACAAGTTACTACTTTACTACCTCCAGTGCGCGACGTCTGTTGCATCTCTTTGATTTTTGTTAGGCTGAATGTCTCTGAAGTACTTGGTAGTGGAAAATACGTGTAATTATAACTGGTTGCACCAAAATTCTGCTGATGTGATATACTTTTCTCGACAGCAACGACAAACCTGAACATTCGGATCGATGTTGCAGATGCTGTTCGTGCGCCTCAAGACACACCATCCCACAGACTTGCGGTACCTAGGCCTTTGCAACAGAGTGCTCAAGAAGAAGGGCCTCTTGCAATACCACACCAAAGTGGGGCCAGATCAGATCAACCTGAGAATTTGGGGGCAACCATGACCATGATAGCTCGTCATTTCATCTATCAGTTTTCAGATCCATATGATTTCAGTAGGTACATGCAAGAGATGGGGCTCACTATTATGGGAAAAAAGATAGGCAGTCTTATTATTACCGTACACTGTGAAACACTTGAAGTTCTCGAGAAGCTGTGGAGTGACTACACCAGTGGTCACTTCAATGAGATGGCAGAGAAGTTTCTCATTACACAAGATCTTCTCGATGAACTTGGCTATGCTAGAATACAACTGAAAACCTACATAAGTGAGGAGGAATACCGAGCTTGCCATACCAGACTAGTACTGACACAAGGTATGTGATACATAAAAGCTACATAAGATATTTATTCTCTAGATAGTCTTACAGAGCACCAACAAATCTTGATTTGTATTCGCAACTATTAGAAATTGTTATTCAAGTTTCAATGATTTTTAAAAGGATTTGGGTCCAACCAAATTGGAACTAGAATCGGCATAGGCGAATATCGACGTTTGAACTAGGTTCTAAATTAAACGGCCATGGTAGCAAACTTGAGAGAATCGAAACATTGAAGCATCTTTGTCAATACCTGGCCAATATACAAGTGAATACGGGTTTGATCAACAAAGGTTTATAAGGTATGTTTTTCGCCTGTGGGATTTGATGTGTAGCTGACGTTTCGAGCGTTAGCCCTTCGTCGGAGCAGTGAGTTGGGTAATGCAATTCCCTTTCATCTATTTTATGTTAGCTTCGTCCATAACTAACTTCCATTGATTATATTTTTATATTTTATTTTATATTATATCTTTAGTTTAGTCCAAAGCTTCACAATTATATAGAAGAGTTTTAGATTGGGAAAATTTAAAAACTGTAATATGGGTTATGTGTAAGGGACTTCTAGAAAATGTATGTAGGGGTTTTGGGATCGAGAGTTCTAAACTTTGTAGCAGGGGTTTATGGAAGGGAATTTTTAAGAAATTGTAATAATCTCTTTTTCTCATATATATAAATATAATATAATAGAGACACTTCAATAGATATTTCATAATAGTCGAATCAGTTCTACAAACTTTCTGAGGAAGGAGCCACACAAACAGCTCCAGAAACTTAAAGTAAAAGTTTGTGTATTAGCGAACCTTTTCCAAAAATTTTTAAATATAATATATACCATTGTGAATTAGTTTGAACTCGGTAAGATTGAGGGCCATTAAATATATAAGTTTCAATACTATCAAATGTAACCCTCATTAAATAAAGACGATTGATTATGTGATCAGGATTGATTGATTGATTGAAAAGTGTACTATGAAACTTCCTTTTCATTGCGCTTTTCTTTCTGATTTTGCTGCAGATCTGGTAGAAGAAACTGAACACAAAGCTAGTGCCCTTGAGTCTACTTATGAAGATTTTTTGAAGTGTCGCAAGAAAACTATTGATACATTGAAAATGTTGTAAAGGAAACTGATGATATCTACAAACTGGCAAACGTCGCCCGTGTAGTTTCTTCTATCGCTGCAATTGGAGGAGCAATTGAACTGGTTTCATCGGGAATTGCAGCTGGTTTACAAGCTGTAGCGGTAGGACTGGCAATGGGAGGACTGACAATGGTAGCAGGAGGACTGGCAGCGAGAGGACGATTGGCAGACGGAGGAAGGGTAGCGGGGGTACTGGCAATGGTAGGCGTAGCAGTGGCATGGTTGACAGCAGGAGGACTGGCAGAAGGAATACTGGCAATGGGAGTCATGGCAGCGATAACACTACCAGTAGTATTACTGACAAAAGTAGCCGTCGACGCAGCGGGAAAATTTGCAGCAAGAAGACTGGCAGAAGGAATGACAATGGGAAGCACGGTAGCAGGATGGGCAGAAAAAATAACAGTGAGAGGGATGGGAGCGGGAGAACTGGCAGTAGGAACACTTACAATTGGAGGCGTCATAGTGGGACTGGCAGCGGGAAGGCTGATAGCCAAAGGCACGGCAAAAGAAAGCGCGGAAGTGATAGGACTGGCAGCAGGGATACTGGCAGGCATGACAGCAGTAGGATTGTCAGAAGCCATACTGGTAATGGGAAGCGTAGCAACGGTAGGAGTGATAATGGAAGGCGTGGCAGGGGGACGAGTGACAATGCCATGCGTGTCAGCGGGAATAGTGGCAGTGGGAAAACTGTTTGCAGGAGGACTAGCAATGGTAGGCGTGGCAGCGGTAGGACTGGCAGTGGGAAAACTGCTTGCAGGAGGACTAGCAGCAGGAATACTGGCAATGGCAAGGGGGGCAGCATTAGGACTGGCAATAGTAATACTGGGTTTGGCAGTCGTGGCAGAGGTAGGACTGGCAGTTGTAATAGTGTCATTGGCAGGTCTGCCAGTGGTAAGACTGGTAGTAGGAATACTGGAAATGGGAGGTGGGACAGCAGTAGAACTGAGAGTGGTAAGATTGTTAGCGGGAGGACTGGTAATGGCAGGCGTAACGGCGATAGGACTGACGGCGGGAAGACTGTCAGCGGGAGGACTGTCGGCCGGAGGACTGTCAGCGGGAGGACTGGCAATGGTCGGCGTGGCAGCGGTAGGATTGTCAGCAGGAATACTGGCAATGGTTGGTGTGGCAATGAGAGGAACAGTTGGACTGGCTGAAGCGGGATTTACATTTGGCGTAGCAGCTGCAATGGCGTTAGCGGGAGGATTGAGTTTTATAGTGTTAAACTGTGGAGAACAAATTTCAAATAAAAACACACTTTACAAGGCGCAGAAGGCAATAGTAGAAGTTCTGAAGGTGGTAGAGGGTATAGTGGTTACCTTAACAATCCTTGAATCAAACTTGACGCAACTTAAGCTTGCAGGACACAGCCCAAAGTCAGCTTCGTTCAAACATAGTGCTGCTCCAGTGGACCAGTACAGTAGTGCAAAGATTGTCTTTGAAGACCTCAAAAAGTCGCTTCAGTCATCAGTGTCGCACTCGGCTGACAATTTGCAACACAGCAGACATTCCGAAGCAGTGAGAATAATTCGTAAACACATTATAGAGCTTCAAGCAACTGAGATGTGTATACCACCACTCGTTACAGCTTCTAAGAAGAAGCCAGAAGAAAGCAGAAAAACAAATGAGGCGATGCAACAAAGTATCAATCAACGAACGCAAAACATTAACTAATTGGAAAAGTCATTTTTACAACCACGGTGGAGTTCTTTTTCCCACAGAACTTTCCTGAAATACTGATCCAGTATTTCTGTTTACATTCTAGCAACCAGTTATTTACGGATGTTATAATGTGGCGATTTTCGTGTACAGCGAACAACTTGATTTAGAAAATTGATGCAAGTAAAATACAGATTTCCACTTTGATTGGTGTCATCAATCTTCCGTCTTGCACAGACCAAGACTGGCATATGAACTGCTTAATAACTAGAACCCGTTTTGTCGGACGGTTGTAGCCAATGTAGGCCGGTTTCTTAGCGGAAGCAACAGTACGAACAAGGAAGTATCATTAATCAGTGTAGTTGATATGTATCAAACTTACCAGAAATTTTCGATTTTGAAATTCGCAGTTCCTAGAATATTCAGTGTACTTATGATTTTATATACCGTACTTGTGCGCATACATTTCTTGTACAATGGATTTTTACCATTCGTACCCATGTCTCTGATTGAGTCAAGGACAATGAAGTGTTTTACTGTTATTGTTGTTGTTGTTGTTGTTACTATCAACGAAGACCCTGGTGACATACCACAACACTAGAACTATTCCCTTCTCTTCTCGAGAAGTGCGTGGGTTGTTCAAAGCCCGATTAGTACTTATCCTGGGTTAACTCTTAATATAGCCCATAGAGTTGACCAACGATTAGTTCTAATCAGGCTTTGAACAACTTGGCCCAGTAGAACATTGGTTTAACACCCCTGTGGCGAAAGATTGAACGCTTCGAAAGGCCGGGGCTGAATCCATGATCATGGAACAACATTCAGAGGTCTAACCGGCTGAGCCAATGACTCAGGTATGTTAGTTTCGCTTAGCCAATCAGTACACAGGACGAATCTCACAGCTGTGGCATAGCGGTTGAGGTTTACACTACTGTCACACTGCTGTCCACACTAATGTCACAGCGGTGACAATTGTCACTAGTGTGATATCGGTGATAATGACAGTATTGTGACAGCGATGTACTTAACTGTGCTGTGACAGCAGTGGCCCAGATAGCACTGTGACAGCGATGGCAGCAACATTAGTGTGTCAGTGATGTAAACTGACAACGGTGCAACAATGATGACAATGACAACGCTGCAACATTACTGTGCACACTAGTGTGGCAGTGGTGACAACTGACAGCGCTGTGACAGCGATGGCACTGACAGCGCAGTGACAGTGGTGACAACTGACAGCGCTGTGACAGCGATGGCACTGAGAGCGCAGTGACAGTGGTGACAACTGACAGCGCTGTGACAGTGGTGGCACTGACAGCGCAATGACAGTGGTGACAACTGACAGCGCTGTGACAGCGATGGCACTGACAGCGCAGTGACAACTGACAGCGCTGTGACAGCGGTGGCACTGACAGCGCAGTGACAGTGGTGACAACTGACAACGCTGTGACAGCGGTGGCACAGACAGCGCAGTGACAGTGGTGACAACTGACAGCGCTGTGACAGCGATGTTCACATTAGTGTGACAGCGATGTTCATATCACTGTAAAAGTAGTGGCAATGGACAGCGCTGTCACAGCACTGTCAGATGCTAACGCTGTCACACTAATGTGCACATCGTTATCTCAGCACTGTCACTACCACTGTTGTCCTAGCGCTGTCACTACCGACTTCAAGATGCCCTGGACGGCTGGTGGGTGGATGGCAGACTTGGCCGAGGGGGTATGGGGAGAGAACGCCGTCTTGGCGCGGGAAAAATAAATATTAAGATCGCAGGCACTGGAGGTGGTGATCTAGAAAAATCATAAAGAGCAGTTTTTGTGAATTGAATGTCAAAATGGGTTCGTTTAGGCAAACGCGAGAGATTGTTGTTGCATATTTCATGGAAAATGTTATTTCTGATGAGAAATTTGTTTACCTGTATAATCTGAATCGTTCGAAGAACTTGGAATTACCCTATGACGAATATGGCAGGTTCGATTTAGACGAAATGGATAATGCAGTGTTTGGTCAGTTGAGTTCAGGGTAAAAAAGCGCGATCTCGAAACACTGTCTGATGCCCTGGGATCTGTAAGCGATGGGATGGTAGATCTATGTATTTGTTGAGACGATTAGCCTATCCGTGCAGATACTTGGATATAATTCCGCGGTTTGGAAGACCAACACCAGTGCTTAGCATGGTCACAAACAAAGTTCCCGATTTTGCCTACGATACACACGGCCACAGGATTACAGAATGAAATCACCAGCTTCTCGATCCTATTTTGCTCCAGACATATGCTGATGCTGTCCACGCAAGGTGTGCTGCCCTCGAAAATTCAGAAAATTGTTTTGGCTTTGTCGACGGAACTGTTAGGCCGATTTCAAGGTCGGGAGAGCACAAACGAATTGTTTACAGTGGCCATAAAAGGGTCCATGCCTTAGAGTTTCAGTCCCTGGCATTGCCAAATGGCATCATTGCTCACATGTTTGGCCCCGTTGGTAATTGTTGATAATATTGTTACAAGGATATTTGTATATTGAACGGACGTTCAAGTTGAAAGACATA
This sequence comes from Umimayanthus kanabou, assembly GCA_025403525.1. Lineage (NCBI taxonomy): Eukaryota > Metazoa > Cnidaria > Anthozoa > Zoantharia > Parazoanthidae > Umimayanthus > Umimayanthus kanabou. The sequence goes on along the minus strand of JAOBYH010220747.1, from coordinate 101 downwards.
TTTTTAATTTAGTTAAATTTATTTATTTTCAGAGGGCAGAAAACACGACGCTGGAATGTTGGCCAGTTCTGGGTTATTACAGCAACTACAGCAGTATGCTT
>JAOBYH010220525.1:0-10046 GCA_025403525.1 Umimayanthus kanabou | reverse complement strand
CCTAGGATATACCGTGTCTGATGAACCAATCAGAGCGCGCGAAAAGTGCTATCCACCTGTTTGGTTAATACTAATTATCGCTATCCTGTATCAAACCCCCTTGACCAACCGAGACCAGTCTTTTTTTACGATTTCTACCTCTTTTGCCAACAACGAATTCAACTTGCATTTTACCGAACTGACCTACAATTTCTGGAATTTTGGTCTTCAACTAATCTTTATCGGTCAACGTGTCAATTATCACATTTGGTATTTCCATTGTTTGGAACTTGGTGAATCAAAAGATCTCAATGAATTTTTCCAAGATATTGCAATACGAATCGTACCATAAAAATAAAAATAGAGGCAATAAATAATGAAACGATATTGAACCTTGTACAACAAAGAATTGTTTCCTGTGTAAAGATAAATCAATATCTGACACCGATATCGGACCGACACAGAACCTTGACATCAATATTGATTTCAACAAAACAATGTATCAGTTTCTTGTCTCAGCCTGGAAGATTTGACCAGTAATTCATACTTCGTTAACAAAAAAATCTGCACAACGCAACAATTGCGTTGAGGGGCGGAGGGGGTACTCCAATAGAAAGTGACGAAAGGTTTGAGGATTTTCTGGGGCTTGAAATACACAATTTTGGTATTTTTTGACGATTTTGCACCGTATTCTTCTTTATATCAAGTTCAGTACAACCAAGGAAAAAATCGATCGCGAATCGATTTTCAATTTTGTTGGCCAGAAACTGAAATTATGTTCATACACAATCGCTCAACGTAATATCCGGACTTTCCTCCAATTTAAAAAAAAATCAGTTTCATTAAATGGCAATACCCCTGATCGTATAACAACTGTGACACAAAGTGCATATGATAATTGCATCAGTGCACATTACTGCTAGTCTCGTTCGTTCGTAGAGTAACCAGGTACATTTAAAATATACCACTAAGAGAAAGAGTGAAAAGATGTTAGATGGGTAGGTCAATTTCACATCACAGATCTAACCTAAGGGAGGAGAGGGTTGGGTTTCAACTGTCATGGCTCCTTCGTCCGTGAGTGCTTTATATTTACTGCCTGTGTATCAAGCTTCATTCAATATTTCAAACGAAAACCCCAGTTTGTGCTTGGCAAGCACAATCGTTACCTTTGTTTCTTTTTCTTTTCTTTCTCAAAATATTTACAAGTAGAAATAGTTATCAATATTAATAAGAATATTATTAATAATGACAAAAGTGAATAATGATAATGATAATAAACAAAACAGAAACAAACGAATCTTGCAGCAATCCACTCTGAAAAGAGCGCTCTATGCGCAAAGGGCGTAGAGCACAAATATATTGTAAAATGACTAAAATCTTAATAATACTAATAATAAAAGTTATATGCCATATTCTTAAATCACGGACACGCGTAAAACAATGGGACAGAGCGTATTTAAGCGAGATTTATGAGGTATAGTGAATCCCAGCGCAAAGAAAAAACAACAGCGGCCATTGTTTTTCTTTGCGCCAGGTTTCACTATGCCTCACAAGCCTCGCTTTAATGCACTCTGTCCCATTGTTTTACGCGTGTTCGCCATTAATGAATATGGCGCATACTTTAGATAAACAACTTGTGTTTCATATACACAAAATTCTATTTTAACTATAACTTACTACTACTACCAATAATAATAATAATAATAATAATAATAATAATAATAACAATAATAATAATTTATAACTTTATTTGATCAGGGGGTACGCGGACCTAATTTCAGCCAGCTGGTTACGAAACTCGGGTGAGTGTCTTATTAATATTACTCGATCTTGACTGGCACAAAACACAAATGGTTTTGAATTGCACACGAGCAAGCATCCAATAAAAATGTTTGGCTCCCGCCCAAAGCAAGAGATCATGATCGGGACTGTGTGTCCAACAAAAAACAATTCCATAAACAGTTCGCTCCAATCACTGTGTTCTCACCTTTCTGTTTGTTGCCATCTAGCAAACCCGTTTCCCAACTATCCGAAGTGTTCCTTGCCCAGTTATCACTATCGAATTTAACAAACATGAAACGACGCTACGATACATCTCCTATACATAATATCAATTAATAGATATAAAGCCTGCAGTTTGACAAGCGTCATTGTAGCGTAACGGCTAACTCCCCGGATGTATTACGATCGTGTCGTCACGTGGCTGCACAAAGCGCTGACAACTATTGCACGAAAGAGCAGTTGTCCAAGGTTGTTCAGGAAAAGCTGTGTTCGACATTTGAAAATGAATTAGCTCGCCATTTTTTCACCAAAATATCGTCAGTTAAAAGACCTCTTTCATGGCTGAATTATTGAAGCTTCTCCTTTTCGGAAGCGTTGTTTGTCAAAGGAATTTCGAAAGAAACATTTTAATCCGCCAAAAGACCTTTGATGAACCACGTCAGTCAAGCTTACCAATTTATTACAGTGTTCCCGCCCAACATCACTGATAACACGATCTATGGGGGGACAAATGGGTACAATCTGTGTTCCCGCCCCAACATCACTGATAACACGATCTATGGGCGGACAAATGGGTACAATCTAACTAATTGCCGCCTAAAAGTTATCCGTTGGTTTGCCTGTCGAAAAACTTAGATTGATACTTTAAAAACAGTACCTGTTTGTAGATATTTAGATTACTTTGTTTTCTTGTCAATAAACTTTGAGCATGCGCAAAGCTGTGACAGAGCCCTGTTAAGTTATGTCGTTAAAGAAGTCTCGCCATTTCAGAAAATAAAAACAAAAGAGCTCCAAAGTTATTTGCATATCCACATGTCTGTGGTTGTCGACAAGGAAAGCGCAATCACGGAAAAGAACAGAAATAATCAAATGTTTCCGTGAAAAGATTGAGTTCCATATAACACCACCCTTCCCCAACCTCCTAAAAGCTACCAGGTCGTGGTTCATTTCACACCGTCTGAAAGTGAGAATCATTAATAAATGTAGAACATGTCATGTCCAGACGTTTCCCACGCTGCACTTAATTTCCACCAATCCCGAAACACGACACGACAACACCGTATGTTAACCAGACAAAAAAAGATTTTTAAAAACAATAAAACGTTTACATTAAAGTTGAGCAGTCGTGTCTTCATCCTTGCGACTCCTTGTCTCAACCAATCACACGTCACCTTGCAACATCTCCACCTTCGCGGCTTCATATATTATCCTAGCGGCTGCCCTTCTAAATGGCAGATGTCTCATTCACTTTATATGTACAGTTCACAGAACTAAATAAAATAATTGTTTTTCTCACGGAAAGTGCAACTGAAATGACCACGCAAGTGCCCGTAGTGAACACTTCTATACCCGTGTCAATTCATCATGTTATTGCCGATCTTTATGAATAACTGTATTTTTTTATTTGTCCACACTGCATTGAGGAGTGAACTACATTAACTATCGGAAACAACAACAGAAGTCACCAACATTTACTCTCACTGACTCAGATAACAGATTACCACAAGGCACAACACAAACTATTAATCGATTCAAAACGACGTCGATCGTTCATGGTTCAAAGCAACTTTTAGAAGTAAAACGAACCATTTTTAGTAAGACTATTACTATTAAAGATTAGATAACGCTGTGGCAGTTTTATCTCGATCAACACAAAACTCGCCAAGTTTCTACAAAGTAGATATTATAATGTGAATAGCATACCTCAACACTGCTTGGTGACTGACGAAACACCACAAACTACTCGCCATAAGTGTGGAACAGACTTGTAAAGTTAAATTCTGTTTGCTCAATACTATGATAAAAACCTTAAAGCAATGAGGACAATAATTTCACACGCTCCTTTCAGCCATCACTTCTTAAAGTAACTGATCACCGTGATGATACAAGACGACACCACGGCATATGGCAAATTTTCGTTCCACTATAGTATAGCTTTATATTCCGTGGTCTTGTCACGATTTGGCTTCGGTGTCGTCCACGTCCATTATTGATAACACCGAACTCCAGTAATGGCTAACCAAGCACTTCAATGCCCCTTAATCACGTGCTGGAAGCACAACCAAATCAAACAATAGCGACGGACGTTGAATGGAGTGACCTCTGTTGACAACGCAGGTGTTAATCCCATGGGAGAAATTATAATGACAAAACAACGCATAAATTAAGCGTGCCGTGTGCAAAACATGGCGCCTAGCAGGAATGTCATCAGCGAAGTAGGTCGAACAACCAATGCATTTGTAGTCAAATGACAAAACATACCTTCAAGTTATTCAATTACCATTCAAGTTATCAAATTCTACAAATAGTACGACTATTTCAGTAAGTTATTTTTCATAATTCAGAGAAAATCTCTCTCTTCATTCAGTAAAGCGTCGGCACCACGACAAAAGCCAATGCCAATGGCAAACGACGACCTCAAATTACGCTGAGCGTTTTGCATACCAAATAGGTTTTTCTGCTTTTCTGACTAAAAATTGCCATCATACTCCTCTTCGAGTTGTTAAAGGATGATAATTTTATCTGCTAACCCTTTTCAAAGACTGGAATATAACTTCAAACCACGCAACCATCCCAAATTCGAGTAACAAGGATCGTTTCAGTAAAGAGAAATGCATGTTTGTCCTGTCGGCATTTTGACAATTCCTTTCAAAGCAACCACACAATGCTGAGAGTGAGAGTATTTTGCAAGTATTAGCCGCTGTTTTACCACTGAATATAAATACTAATGGAATAAAGTATCTTCCTTTCGTTTCTAGGTAAAAGCTGCAGGTTCTCTTGACCTTCAAACCACCCGTCATTCAAAACTTTAACTTCCTCAGTCACTGGACACAGAAACCTTCAACTGAAGAATTTTTTTGTTGCTCCACGCTTCACTGTATGCGTCAATAAGAAAAAAAAACATACGGTTACCTTTTACGACGAAACTTTCATATAGCTTCCATTTTGAAAATATGTGTAACGATGTATTTCCTCTGCAACTCCTCCTCCTGCTTCGCCCGAGCTCCAGATGACAAGCGTGTTTGGAGTCTGATTGAGGGGTGCATAAGGCGTGCAAAGACTGAAATGGCGGCGTCACAGGTTCTAAAAATAGAATGGGAGGGGCAGGTCACATGACCTGTTAGTTTTCTACATCTGTTGTGAGCAACCAATAAGATGGCTGCATGTACTAGTTGACAGGGCGGCAGCACTTCGTTTGCCACATTCTCTGTTTTTTCTTCAAATCAAATTGTAATCATCTTGACTCGACCAATAGCAATCTAGATGCGCACAGATCTGCCAAAAAATAGATATTTTCATTATTTGACGGGTTTGCAAAGTTTTATTTATTTTCTCAATTTGAAAAAAAAGATACTGGATATATCCAGTTTCTGTTTATATTGAATATGTTATAACTAAAAACTGAATGTTTCGGCTATAACAAAAGCGATCTTCCTATCAGAGCACAAAGTGCTTTTATCCTACAAATACATTTCAGTTAATGACCGAATAATTGTAAAGGGGTCTATACTAAATAAACATATATGTTTTAAAGTTGGCTCATCACCACTCCAATTTCATTTGTAAGCTTTAAAAATTATGTAAGAAATGTTGTTGGAAGTGATGAAATAAAGTTGATTGGATGATAAGAAGTTGTAGTCTTTCAATCGAATATTTTTAGTGACGAAACGTTTTGCTGTGTTGCGGTCTGCAACAGTCACGGTCTTGTTCTAGAGTCAGACCGAAATTTCAGATACAAGGGGGAACTCGTAAACTCTTTTCTAAGTAAAGCCTATTGGTTTCAAACGATGTGCACCTTTCAAACAATAATTGCCGCTACACTTTTTCCCTTCTGTTAATCTTTAATACTGGCACCCACGTGCACGCTTCTTATTGGTTTAGAGTTGTTTTCATTGTACGGGTCTGCTTCTTTGTGAATTGGTTAACAAAGCAAGGTTTGTTTGCCAACTTTCCGCAAGGTATCTGCCCTCGCTAACTTATTAACTAGGCCAAGTGATATGCCAAAAAGCTCTGACCCTGCCCTGTTTAATTTATCAGTCGACTCGGATAAACTCTTACAAATGCTCAACTGCATATATTTAAATTTCGGAATTGTTAGAGACGTAACTTCCAAGATGTCTATTGAAGTTCTCGATAAAAAGAAAAGCAAAACAGTATAACAGGCAATGTTTCATTACTGATCTTGCCGCTTGGAAATGTATTCGGAAAAAGTTAGTCCCAATGGCTTTCGACAAAAGCTGACCAGTATCTAGTGAAATTGTATATGTTTTAAAAATAAATTATATCAAACATTAATCAAAAGGCAACAAACAATATTATTTATACTTAAAATGATGCTCTGAAGTATAATGTTTGAGTCTTGGGGTCTAGTGTTTTTGATAGCTTAGAGCCTTGAGTTGCGGCCGTCTTATTACGATATTATTACACAACTTTCTAATTCTAGGACACAACATAATATCGTACGATATTGCAGCGTCTGAGGACACCTACGATAAAATATTCTAGGTGTTTCTTTCTTATTGTACGAATTATATCGTATCGTAGATTTTTGAACATGCAGCCAATCGTGCCACGTGAGGTAAAATTGAAGAAGCTTGTAGAACTGATTGTAGACTAGCAGCAGGGTCACGTGGACAAAGCTTTTGTTTAGAAATTTTTAATACATGAAATTATAGCGTGTGTGAGGCCATTTGTTGCGCCATTTTCTGCAATATAGTTTTGTGAGGTTCTACACGATTTGGCACAAAACAATTCAATGTTTAGCGTGAGGCGTTCTTTTGGGCAGTCAGCTCTGCTAACACTCGAAAAGTCAGCTATATGTACACCAAAAACAAACCAAATCAATCCTTGTTGATCAAAACCTGCTTACTCACCAATGCAGTCTGTCGTTCTTTGGCCTTTTGGGGCAAGCTTGCAATAAAACTTATACGTCTTGTCATACATACCAAAGTCCTTATGAAATAATATGTTAAAAACTCGAAATGACAACCAAAATCAGTCTACACAGTACATGGCAGTAAACCCAATCGTGGAACAGCCAGGCCAAAAAATTTTTGTCTGCAGCCAAAAACCCTCAGGGGAGCCCTGTTTCATGAAGTATGTCAATGAATTCATAAGAGCTTCAAGATGAAATTAGCATTAGCATTCACCTCCCCCTGCTACAAAAAAATAGTTGCCTTGTTGTACATATGGAAACGTGAACTGAACTTAGAAATATACCTAAACTGAAAATTTGAAGCCGGCTGTACAACTCATGTCGAAATGCCGTCGAAAACTTGTAAGTGGTATCAATTCTGCGTTATGAATCTTGCCATCAGTTAAGTGACAAAACTGCTCCATTAATTTCATTTGATTTTGAATACATGCACCAACGTACAAGAACCAGCATTTTTTCACTCAGCCTCAATACACAATACATAACATTTTCTTCCAGCCAACATTAAATTTTCATATACAGTAGCGCACTTAAACTTCCCGGCGACCAATCAAATTCTTTCATGCAAATATGGTTGTGGATGTGTGGCAGACATATTTCACAACATTAGCGATAGATTGAAAAGTCTAAATAATAATATATAACTGAAAGCTTCATAGGGCCGTGAGTCTTATGGGGTCTTAGAGGCGTCTGGTTTCCATGTATTTGCTAGCTAAGGAAAAACTAGGGATTTCTTATTTATAGTTAATAGCCTATATTAAATAGCCTATAAATTAAGATTAAGAACCTGTTTAGAAAAATCGGGCTGAATACTGTACTGGGGTTTGGTTTTACTTTAATAAAGGTTTCTTTGGCTACTCGGTACAACAAGCATTTGACTTGCATTTCTAATTCTAGACATATCAGACTGAAATAATTAAATTAATTTCTTTCCTTTATCAAGAACTCGGTTTCTCTACTTTCTGGCTGACTTGAAAATAGCAGATTTTACAGTTTTGTCAAGTAAATGTTCAATCTAATTTGTGACTTAATAATTCGCTCAACTGTATCCTAACATTCAGCTGCGAATGCTAACACAATACAAACAGAGCAGCAAAGGACAATCACAGGCTCTCTGGGGAATCTGTCATGTCATACGCTTGGTTGCGTTTAAGAAATGCGTTCTTTGCAAAAGAGCGATTTTGTTTGACCTTTGAAAAACTCGTTCGCTACATGTTTACTTTAAATTTTGGTTTTATCTGCCAAACAGCCAATGCCAGGAAAGATAAAAACAGCAACACTTTGTTTGCAGTCAAAGTGGGAAGATACATTGTGTACAGTTTATACTAATTATACTATTTATAGCAATATAAGTAGGTAGATTGTTTAGTCAATTAGTGGTTCTTAGTCAAACTGTTCGTTTGACGGTTTGTCCAGTTCAGTAAAGGACTCACAAACTGTAGCTGTCCGTTCAAAGTCTGTCGAGACGTATTTTTCTTAGTTGTGTACCGAATCTTGTTCGCCCGACCAATCAAAAGCAAAACACAGCGTCAAATGAACAATAAGACGCGGACTGTTCGTAGAACCAGTCAAAACTCCCGAAATTCGGTTCCTGTGTTCGTTTCAAGGTCAAATGGAAAAGTTTCTAACAATATACATGTAGCAGAGCGGTAGTCAAATTCGGAAGGATTTGTAGGTATGACCGCCTCTAATAACGCCATAAATGCTGTTAAAACTAGCTTTTATAGCAATTTGTTGGTGAATCTACTGACCTCATTTCACCGTAGCCTAAAGTTATATAGTATTTCTTACGAGACGAAGTGACATACCCCGTCATTTCCGAGTTCTTTTTATAAACATCCAAAACAAAAGAGCTCAGTAACAATGGACAAATGATAGATATGTTGATAATTACAAAATCTGGTCCGTCATCAGTTTAAATATTAACGATTGTGTTTCACCAGTGACAATCGCACTTCAGTGGCGAACCGGAATGATCAAAGAGTTCTGTAGCACACCGTTTACATGTGTTCTAAAGTTCAATACATAAAAATTATAAGAGTTTATAAAAAGGTTTATGAATCTATTATACACATTGTAAATTAGGTAATGGTCATTGTCATTGTTAATCGGCTTCGTTTTTCACAATACCAGATAGAATTGTCCTTCTGTTTACACTTGGGACGATTTTCGCCGAACATTTACCGTGCCGAATGTGAGACGCAAAGCTTTCGAAATTCATATGTCAATACAATCAAGTTATCAAACTGGATTTTGCGCCGCGAAAAACAGTTGGCGTTCACACTGCAATCAAGGCCAATCAAGAACGCAACAACTTGCGTGTTGGCAAGGAATTCTATCCGGTGTATTGCAGTATATAGATTTTATCAAGATATCCAGATTCATTTTGTCTCCAGCCGGAATAACTTTAATTGACATTCTTGTAATATCATACTCGTAGCCTCAGGCTAATATTCTTGATACGCCTCAACATTCAGGTCAAAGTCTTCCGAACATTTATGTCAAAGGTTGCGCATGATGCATGATTAAGTCCAAAACACACCTATGATACATAAAAAAGAGTCCGAATGATCGCGTGATAGTGAAAGAGGGTAAGTTAGAGGTGCAAAGCGTAAACATGTGGTACAGATTTGTCTTGACGCATAAATTCACGGAAATTTATTAAATTTGGTAATCAGGTTTCCGACCAGGGCGGGTTTCACGTGTAATATAATCCCTCTTATTTCACTTATACACGGCCATTTTGGTCCACCTTGACCTTGAACGATTCGCTTTTCTGCCGTGGAACGTTGTGTGCTAGCGCTGGAAACGTGATCGCATTCAAATATAAAATCAATTAATTATGCACATTTATTAGCAATTAGAATTAAACGAATTGTCGATTAATAACTTTGGCCAAGTTTTCTGTGAGCATGCAAAGTTTCGAGTCAATCGATAATTAATTAGCTAAATGAAGGAGGCGGTTGACACAACCGCACGCATAAGGCCAGATAAAAAAAAATACTTGTTTAGCGTCCCCGCCCGACCTGAGAAATGCCCCCGACCTCCATTTTTTTTTTATTTTTTATTTTTGTAAAATATAATTTTTCAGGAGCAGATAAGTGTGTTTTCAAGTATACATGCGCCCGCC
>JAOBYH010220414.1:0-10049 GCA_025403525.1 Umimayanthus kanabou | reverse complement strand
AATACAACCCGACATTGGTGCTGGTAAGGAGATAATTTTATTAATATATGAGCACAATGTTTCCCACAGCTCATGATCAGATGTATCGTATTGGTATGGCCAGTTAATTGAGAGATAAAGATAAAGGGATACAAGACCATATTCACCAACAAAAATAAATACACTTTGGATAGACCACATGAAAAAGGTGGATGTTCTTGCACTTGTATCTCAGAGGATGGACATGACGGAAAGGATCGTCGAATTTGTTTTAAAGAAACGCCTAAAAGGTACTACATGTAGTATGGGTATGGCTGGAGCTCACTAGTCCCCCTAAAAGGTACCATAGGAATGCACATGTATTTCACATTCATAAACAGTTGTGCCGCAACAAAAAAGTAACGGAAAAGTTACACGAATATGATGAAGGCGTTATGAGATATTACATCCCCAAAAGATACCTCTTTTGAATACGAATACTGATTCGTATTTCTAACACTTTAGGCGGAGACGCTATCTGCAGTTAATTGTGAACCCTAAAAGATACGACGATCATCCCCGTCATGTTCAGTGTGGGAGTCTTCCCCCTGGGACTTGTACGTCTATTTTTGCATTGTTCTTGCGAACAGTGAAAAGCCTAGAATCGTGGGCTTACGGAAACCCATGTTGTGCGAAGTGGGCTGGGTTGTTGATCGATTTGGTTATGGAGCAAGTGCTAATAGGAAGCTTAAATACGAAGTGATGAGAGACTGACAAGAAGACACGGAATGACCGAAGGCAAACGTTCAACTTGGCTTCTCTCAACTTCTGCCTGTGCTCAAGAAAATGGCGCTTTGCTTAAGCTAATATGTGTTGGCTGCAGCACAAGACAGCAAAACAAAGATATGTCAAAATCTAGGCAAGCTCGTGACACGAAAGACACACCAAGATTGTTTGTGCAATTTTCCCTAATCCAGAGTTACAGAGAATATTGAATGGCAATCGTGCCGTTGCTTCTGTCCGTCCTCTTGGCCGCCATCTTCGATTTTTCAAAAGTTGTATTTTTAGCAAAATTGTAGGAAATTTTGACTAGAATTTAAAGTACTGCGTTTTGAATAATTCAGTTATGTGTGTGGATGATTTTTTAGTATTGTTTTTGTTACAAATAGGTCTAAACGTTAAAGGTTTATTCTAAGCCTCGTTTCCATGCAGGTGCGAAACCCAGTGTTTTAAAACCACGATTTTCAGTAACTTCCCAAAGTTGGATTTTGATACATTTTTTATATGATGTTCAAGTTGCCTCGGTGGTTGTGAAATCCGCAAAAATCCTTTTGTTACAATTACTTCTAGGTTGACCCCTTTTTTTCGCTATAATGCCTGGACTATAATCCATAATATCATACTCTTATTGTATATGTAATCTTCATTGCAGTGGAAATTGAAGGTTTCCAGTAAAAAGTTGTTGTTAGTAAATCTTTAACTTTTGTTATTATACCAGTAATTTGACACCATTCGGATGTAGATAAGCACACTTCATGAATACAGCCTGTTAATATGGGGACATTTTCTGTGGCCCCATTTGTGTTCAGATTATCAGAGTTTGACTGTACTTTATTTCGTTTTTAAGCAAAAACTCGCCAAGATACGAGTAGCAATTGGAATTACATCAGAAAAACTGGTACGCTATGGTTTGTAACACAAACCACGAGGAAAAATTAAGGAGGAGTGCTAGGATCCCATGCGATTTTGAAAACGATTAGGAATTCTGTTTTGTATGCCTGGTCCACATTATACTAATTGTCAAGAAATCAGTTATTTGTTGGATGGCAGCACATGTTCCAAACAAAAATGTTTAAAATCTTTTGGTTTGTACGTGTGTAAACTTTGGTTATTTTTAGGAAAATTGCATCATTGAAGAAAAAACTTTTTCAAGGCTAGACCTTTAAACAATTAAAACAGAACAAACTAGTGAATCCTGAACAACTGACAAGAAAAGTGTATAGTAAGTTTAGTTCCATAAACCTTTAAGGATCCAAATAACCCTGTTCTACTGTGCTAAGTTTTATATTACTGAACAGTAGTTATTCACTAAAGGCTTAGTCTATAAAGCAACAGAACCCCTTAAATTCCCAACCAGGGTTTGTAATCCTGCTGGAATTCCAGAAATGTCTAATATAGTTTTTTTCTTGGAAACTCGTGGTTGCTCTTGGGAATGTGTTGAAATGTGAAATATAATCCGAACTTTTAAGTTACTAATCCCTTGTTATTTTTTTTTTTAAGTTACAACTTTAGTGACTAATACCCAGTTTAAACATGGACAGGGGACAGTATCTGCTTCCTGATACATGTGTCTGGTAAAGTTTGACAAGATTACATATATACTGTATGACTTTGGTTGTGTCAGTAAAAAGGCTCCGGCAGGAAACGAAAGCTTTGACTGTATAAGCTGTTTATGTACAGTGACTGAAACTCGTGGTTCAGAGAATATTTTTCTGGTTGTGGGTAGGAAGTGCAAGTAAACCCTTGTGGACTTTTATGTTTTATGTTTTGAAGATGTACCAGACGGTGACAACTGTATATTTACTGCTTCTTTGGTGTGATTTAAAAACATCCTGGAAGAATTATATGAAACAAGCTCGTGGGAAGAACTGGGTTTTCATAGTTGTGTTGGTATGTGAACCCTACCCCAATAAACATAATGTCAGTCATTCGGAGATGTTCCATAAATGAAGATACCCATTCCTAATGTGCTTAACTAGACAAACGGCTCTCCAGGTGAAATGAAAAAACTGTTACATTGTATCTGAGTGAGATGTGACAAGATACAAGATGTATACCATGTGATAAGGGAGAACAGTGTGAATGTTTGATCTGTGTATTTCTGTAGAACCACCAGGAAACCTGCGCCAAGTTGCCGATTCCCTGTGTGGCAGGGTGTGGCACGACAGATATACCACGTGATGAGATGGACGATCATTTGACGAACACCTGTTTGCAGGCAGTGGTTCCTTGTCCATATGGTAATCTAGGATGTCAGTTCACGGTAATTATACTTTGTTGCTTTTCTTTGCCAACTCCTTACATTTTGATAGTCGTTCTCGTAACACAGATCTGCAACGTTCTCATAACACAGATCTGCAACGTTACACGCATGTTTACAGTCACGAACATGCTGCAAATGTATATAAATATGTATATTTGTGCACAATAAACCAATTAGTAGGATAGCTAAAGTCGATCACAGTGTCCATACATAATATCTGAGGCACTGAAATTGCAAGACAGCTAGTACATTAGATATAACTAAATAATTCCGAAGTAGTTATCAAATATGAGTGTTTGATCTTCACTGTACATAGATAACAGAATTGAAAAACGACGTGCAACAGGTTTCTTATACTCAAAATCTATGCTTTTTATAGGTTTATATATAGTTTCTCCAACAATTTTGATTTGACAGGACGGTTGTTTAACGTGAACAAATCGCAAGATTTCATCATCTGATTTTCAAAAAGTGACTCAGTTATGATTTTCCAAACTTGAATTATCTGTGACTTTTGAAAAAAAACTGAATTGATGAAGCTCTACTGAAACCTAAATAGTGTAAACTTTTAAAGGTAAGCCCTCCCTTACCTAAAACTGCGCGCTTATTCCAAAACAAGCCTAAAAGTTGCAAATTGAAAATACGTCCGTAAATTGTCCCCACTCCGACTTGCACACTTACTTGCCTTTTTGACTGTTGATCAAGAAAAATCGACCATTAGTCGTCCATTTTTTAGCCGCTTCTCATTTACAGAAACTAAGTTCTATTCAACTTCAAAATGTCTCCGAGACGGTTGTAACTTAAGAATAACACCATTTAGTGGAGAGAAAAGAGTGTGTGCTATGGACGGAGTTCATATCTGGTACTAAGGGTTCCCTTCAATTTTTCCAACTAGCATTCTCATCCATTTAAGTTGTCAAACTGAAACTGCTCAGACAACTATAATGTCGCTGAAATAAAAGGCAAATCAGTAACTAATGATCAGTAGGATACCTAAAATGTGTGCAGTTCTACATTTGGTTTCGGCTCCATAGTTAAATCCTAGACTTTACATCACCTGTAAAGTTTTAATGTAATTCAGTATTAGATTGCTGCAATTTTAAAGCTCAATAAAATCTATCTATCTATCTATCTAGACCAATTGCAGACCATTTTAGGTGCGGCCACCCACTATGTGAGCACAGTTACTGAACAAACATTGTATAGGCAAGGAAAATAGAATTGAATCCGTTAAAGCGATTGCACGAGTGAATGCTTTTACTTTTGTCGGAACTGTTGTTGGTTGGAAACAGTTTGGGAATTGTGTTTTGGAAAAGTCATCTTGTTTTCAGTTTCAACACAGAATTCCTTGGGTGATTTAAGTGTTTTAGAAGACTTTTGGCTTAAAAAATGATGAAGGTAATGATCTGTTCGTTTCCTTTCCAGATACCATAAAAAAAAAACTACTTGGCAGTTTTTGCAGGTTGAGAATCGGTTGGAAACGTGTGGACCTGCTCGTCTAGTTTCCAGCTTGATTGTTTCTCAGTTTTTCTAATCCCTTTCCTTGTCGTTTTGAGCTCTTCGTTGTTTTTTGGGGGAAACTTGATGACCGGCTTTTCTAGTACTAAATAGTGAAGAGAGTTAAACAATTCACTATGGCAATCTGTGTTTCAATATATGGCAATCTTGATGTTCAGTGTCTGCAGTGTTTACTTTGTACATGCATGGGAAATTCTCAACAAAGTGTAGCTTTCGGTAGATTGTAAGATATTGTTCAAATTGATACGTGTGTGGTCTTGTACCTGAACTGAAATGGAAGTGTTTTCCTAGAGCAAACAGTTTTTGTCAAAAGCACGAAGTTTGGTTGTTGCAGCAATGCGTACTGTTTGCCTTGGAAAGCCAAAAGTGTGAGTTCCAGTTTTACAGTTTCAATAAACATGGCAATCGCAGCAACTTCGTTGTTGTTGTGTGTATCTTACCTGTACTTGCGGCATTTGAATATACCAACCTTTTCATGGCTAATTACCTTTCGAGGAAGCAATTGTCCTTTTCGTAAACGTTCGATGCCATTTCGAACAACAGTCTATTGCCGTTTTCACGAAGAAGACGAAGTCGTGAAGGAAGAAATGCAACTAATACTAACCGTAACCCCAACCCAATTCCTAACCCTAATCCAAACCCAAATCCAAACCCAAATTAACCCTTAAAGAAGAAGCTAAATAGAAAAAAAGAAAACAAAAGCTAAATAGAACGAAGACAAACAAATTACCGCATTTTGAACGCGCTTCCACTGGCATCCCAGTTCTATACACAACCGCTACGCCAACAACTCGATTCGCTACCATCCAAGTTTTTTCTACTGCATATGTGATGCAAATGTTGTTGGAAATGGCATCGAGTGTTAGAATGGCACCCACCGTTTACGAAAGGGAATTGGCGTCGGGGAATGAGAAAACAGAGAGACACAACATCCTAAACAGTTAGAAATCCAGCGGTTTTGAACTCGTGACCCTCAGTTGGAATATGTGTCTGTTTTGGGTACGGACATGACGTAAATGTAGTTTATAAGTTTCTAAATGGAGTTACTCTTCATCAGAAATGCTTTTTCGCTCCTCTTTGTAAGGTAAGAAATTGGATTGGCGTGGAACTCTGATAGTAATAACAGTTGTTAGCATTGGTGTTTTCTTGTATTTTAACTCGAAACTTTATATTTTTCGATTTACGATGGTGCAAAAGTAAGATTTTATCTGGAGTTTGCTAAAAGAGGAGAAAGAGGGGGGGGGGGGGGAGAGGGAGACTGCAGCAAGAAGATTACATTTAGTAACTGCTGTTGTATTTTCATTCCTCAGGGTTCTCGTGATGAACTAAAAGAGCATCTGGACAACCAAACACTGTCGGAACATTTGAAGTTGATGCACAATAAATTGAAAGAAATTGAAAACAAAACTACTGATTTGTCGCAAAAAGTACAGACCCTTACTGCTGACAAAAGAGCTTTGGAAGAACAGTTGGCAAACCAGAATGAAACTCTAGCGACTACTGTACAGGATGTTAGGGCTTACCAACACAGACTTGGGAAGGTCGAGAGAACTATAATGGAGCATAGGAGAGAAATCACGCAGACCCGACAGCGAATGGACATGGTAACCGCTGCTGGTGCAACATCGGATCAGTTGATCCGTCAGTTTGAGGAAGTGAGAGCCACCATGCGAGACCACGACAACAGGATGTCGTTTATTGAACGTGAGATAACACGGCTTGGTACTGGGGTTGCTGCCCAGGTTGGACCCAGATCCCTTGGACAGCCAAATCTGCTATCGTGCGAGAGGCGCCTGGACAGAAACGAACACCAACTGGCACTGCATGACATCCAGCTCGCAGAACATGATTTGAAGGTCCAAATGCTAGAAGCGACATCGTATGATGGAATGTACCTGTGGAAAATAGATGACTGGGCACGAAGATTTCAAGAGTCAGCCAGTAACAAGACTCCGTCAATCTATAGTCCTCCGTTCTACATCGGTCGCTTTGGATACAAGGTTTGTGCCAGGGTATACCCCAATGGAGACGGGATGGGCAAGAATAGTCATCTGTCTTTGTTTTTTGTCATCATGAGAGGGGAATATGACGCATTATTGCCCTGGCCATTTAAACAAAAAGTCACATTTAAGCTGCTGGATCAAGATCACCAGCAAGATGTTGCTGATACTTTCCGACCCGATCCCAACAGTTCAAGTTTCAAAAAGCCAACAACAAACATGAACATCGCGTCGGGCTGCCCCTTATTTATCTCACATACCGATCTACAGCAACGTGCTTACATTCGAGAAGATACCATCTTTATCAAAATCACTGTGGATATGACTGGCCTGCCTGCTGTATAGGAACACTCGTCACCAAGCTTTTAAACAAATAGTTATTGTGGTGCTTCATTTCTTTATTGTTTGACTTGGATAACCACATTTTCAAGAAACTTGTTGCTTTGCTGTTCAGCGAAGCTGTTAGTATCGTTAATAATTTCAGTAGTTTCGATTATCGTTAGTAATTTAGGGAAAACAAAACTTGGTTTGGTCCCCGTCTCAACTGATGTTCTAATTTTGATTCGAGAGTATATTTAATGTTCTGTTTAATATGTTCGGGCTTGCTGTGGTACGTATTGGGGGTAGCGCTAACAGAGTATATTTTTAAGAAAAATTAACAAAATAATATTGGTTGTTGGTTGCAACACATTGAAAAGGAAACCTACTGCCACTGCTTCTTATTGTTTCCATTTTTGGAGCTCTTACGTTGCTCATGACTGGAATTCTAAATGTAAAATATTGCACTGGTTAGTCATTTATCAGATGATCCGCAAAAAGTAATTAGTGAATGGACTGCCCAAGTTTTGTATAGGAATAGTGTCTCACAGCATTTTAAAATAGTATTTATGTATATGTACAAATATGGGTATTAGCAAGGACATGTTGGAGACGAGGCGTCAAGTCACAAGTGATACAAGAGCTGTGAACGTGCCTACACCATAAAGAAGAATCACGCTTGTTACGTTTGTTGGTACGGCTCCATCCAAGATTGTGTAGCAAAGGTATGTTTACTATCCTTTCAGTTGTAAACAAATTCGATTATGTACATGACGAAAAGAAAGATGGCGGAAATGACAATTTATTTCACTTACAACGCTTTGTCTTGAAGTAGGGGTGACCGTATCATGGCATGGGCCGTTCAGGTTAGCGTCACTGGACAACATATTTTGGAATGCTTGTTGCAATCACCACAACAGACATTCCAGAATCGAATGCAATTGTCAATTTGACAATATTACAATGAATGAAAATGTAAGCAGAAACAATTCTTTACTTGTTTATAACTAGTTGTTCTCAATGAGAAGTGCAGTGCTGCCGTCGCCATATCTCGCCGTAAATTTAGAATCATAAAAAAGAATTTGCCACCATCGGCAAATGCGTAAAATGCAAAGTATCGGCATCGGGTACTTAATTGTTTGAAAGTGCATGGGAATACATGCCGTCTCCATGATGGAGTATTTCATCAATGACTGATTTTGTCCACGAGTGAACAGGAACGCTTTCGTTGTGAAATAAAGCAGACAAAGCCATGAATGCACATTGCTTTCGTCTCGAAGGCTCGGAAAAAGTTTCCGATCCTTCATGAATGCTTCCTTGCACTGAATATATTGAATAATTCATGTTACGGACTGACGCAGCAACTGCTCTGTGCTCAAGAGAGAACAAAATCTTTTTTCTTGTTTCCAAAAACAAGACGATCGAACTGAAACACCAAAATCAGATCAGAAAGAGCGAACCAAAATCATTTCTCTACTTGTTCTCCAAAATCGCTCTGATACAACATGCTAGACAACCTGGCGAGACACAGAACACAGCGACGGTACGGAGATCGAGATTCATACTGTTCGTTGTTTATTGTTCATTGTGTGCACGTGCAACGCATGTGGTGAGGTGGCCGGAAACTCGTGCTTTCGAGAAGGAACCAACCAAATATGGAAAACGAAAGGAAACGGAAGTAAAATTGAACTTTTCCTTCACCTGAATATGAATGCTGCCTTCGCAAACGCTCCGGCAGCAATTAGTGTGTTTTTTCCTTAATCATTTGCCTTTTTTGAAAACGTTTGGATGGTCCGTGTGTCCTGACATTATTTTTACTGCGAGCGTGGTTGGCTCAGTTGGTTCGATTTCTGACCACCAACTTAAGGTGACGAAGGTTTTAAACTGTCACTCAAAACCACGCACTTCTCAAAAAGAACCGGGCAGTGATCCCGGAGTTGTTTGTATCGTAACTGTAAATGGCTTCGTTTGGTGCCGACTACAAGAGCGTATTGGCATATTACGTTGGAAGTGCTGAATGTAACACGTATTTTTCTTTAATTTTTTTGCCGCCGGCGGTTTGTAACAACGTCAGTGAACTTTGAACTAAACTGTGTAATTTATGGGTCTTTTGCTTGAATTTCATATCAACAGCGGTGCAAGTACAGCTGGCTGGTGAAGGTGAGGAGCAAGACCTGCTCACTCCTGCTGGGGGTTCTCCAAGCAGTGTAAGTACACGACATTACAAAATTGGTGATCCAACTCGTAGATACAACAGTTTTTATTGATAAGCAGTCGTTCAAAGGACTTCTCAACTTTTGTTTTAGCTCAGTAAATACAGAGTATTGCTTTCAAACTTACCAAAATGCAATAACACGGTTGTTCCGTACAAGACGAGTACAACGTGAGAACATACAAGTTCCCGGCATCTCTTAGTTAAAGTGATATTAAAATGAACCTTTTTTATTGTTCATAATTAAATAAAAAATACGAACTCTTCTATTTCTTTAACAATAATAGTATTAATAGGCTTTGTTTGTAAAGTGCCATTTCCGTGTGCTCAATGGCTCTTTGCGGGACGGACATTTTTGTTAAAAATTGAAAGATAAATTACATCAAGTGATATTTGTTATGATATTACTAAAAAAAGAACAAAACAGCATGTTTGGAAAACTTGCGCGATAGCCGGGTGTCTTTGTAAGTTGTTAAGCTTGATTGAAATAAAGATGAAGCAAAGCAAAACATCGACAATACAAGAACGAAACCACTGTGACCCAAGCCCGGGTTTTTACCGAGAGTGCTCTTGAGCCTCCCCCCTCCCCCTAGGATATTGTGTCCGGTGTTCTTTATTAGTGTTTCGGGCCCACGATTTCCGCTTTGAAGGCTCGCTACGCCACTGCTTGCAGTAAACAGACGGAATGTTTTGGGACAGATGATACTGATCACTTTAGGGTAACGAAAATGATAGTCGTTTTGGATGGTCTATTCCAGTTGATGTAATACACAACACAACAATTTCTTAGGTGAAAAATCGTGTTGTCGTGGTTCCGTGAGATAAATCTAGTTCGGGTGTTTACTGTCGTTTATGATTCTCTGTAGTTCCCTTTAGTGGCTTTGTCCCTTCTTTCAGCAAGTTTCTGGCAGAGTTGTTCTGGGTATTTCCCCACAATCCCTCAGTCTGCTCCGACGAAGGGCTAACGCTCGAAACGTCAGCTACACACCATATCCCACAG